>CAHIKZ030004908.1:2015000-2130000 GCA_903632075.3 Acanthosepion pharaonis
ATTCTGCACTCTAAATATTTCATTTGTCTCGTAACAGTTTCTGTGTTGTTTCTTATTTTTCTCTGTTTGTTTCCCACAATGTTTCCAATGTCTTCCCAATATTCGTCGTTATAACCGCATCTCTTTCGCTCCAAGCATTTTCTCTATTCGCGACACAGTCTCCATCAGCCACTGCCATAGAAGAGATTAAAACTTTTATAGCACACAATCAGAATTGTCTTTGTAAAATCAATTGAAAAAGAAAGAAAGAAAGAAAGAAAGGGCCAACGGAAAGAGGTAGAAAAATAGGAATTGTAGAGTAAAAACAGATAAGAAAGGAAAGCGGAAAGGATCCCTATTAACCAACTGTCAATAAAGAAAACTGAAACAATTGGTATAAGTATAAACATACATCAGTAACCCCGTCTCATTCTTTCAACGACTGGACAAATTAACCCACATTATGTTTATATTCCAATTTGTGTGATGTGAAAGAAAACAAGGAAAGGATCAGTGTACGTTCACAAGCAAACGAAAGGTAAAATAACGCGACGCGACAAATGAAAACGCGAATCCCGTTTCTAATATATTTAGGTATTTATCACTTGGTATTGTCTGAAGGTGGAAATGTGTTTTAATATAAAAATGAAAAAAAATAATATTCACAACTCTAAAATATTTTTAATCATTTGTTTTTACATACAAATCCCGTTTATGTTAAATGCTAAATATAATTTTTAAATTAAAAACTGTAATCTCTGCCAATACTGCAGTAACCAGATATTTAAAAAGAAATTAAATTACGTAACGGTCAGTCTGTACTCAGCATCTGAAAATTGCGTTGTGCATGAAACTTGAAGTCATGCTATCAATGAAGGATAATATGTATATTTATTAATATATACTTAGCAGCCATGTTGTATTACATTTAGCACTGTTTTATTAACACCAGCACTATGCGTGATATATTATGATTACAGTGGAACCAGAATTTAATACGGGTGAGAGATGTCCGTTAAATCCATTTGTCCGTTAATTTGAAGCACTTTTTTCGTGGCCTAAAAACACCCAGTAGAGTACAAAATTATTGTAAACAAATGTAAATACAATATATATGTATGCGTATTTTATTTTTAAGTTACTATATAATAACTTGAAAGAAGTTGCACACACAGATATAATATATACCGAGAGCGATGCTGTGTATGTTACGTAAACGATGAAAGCTCAAGTAAACAATAGCGGATATTCGTGAAACTACCAGTCTGCGTGTCTGCTGACTGCGCCAATAATAAAAAGCGGAAAATTCTGGAACTAACGGACTTTGCTCGCTACGTGCTGGCGTTTTGAATTCCAGTCGGACGCTACCATTTCTTCGGATTTCGTTCGTTAAATCCGGAGACCATTGGTTCCGGGACCGTTAATTCTAAGTTTCTATATATATATATATATATATATATATATATATATATATATATATGTATGTATGTATGTATGTATATGCGTGTGTGTGTGCTTGCGCACGCGCGTGTGTGAATTTGATCATTTATGGGTATGTATATTTGTATGCGTATATATTCACTTTTGCCTTGTTAACCAGTTAAAATAGGCAATGGATTTTTATTTACCTTATGGTTGTGAAATATATGCGCGTGTGTTAATATATATATATATTTGCATGAGTTCTGTTTAATTTAATGTCTGCATTTTATATAACTAGAATATTTTTGGTACAACACGATGACGCGTATTGAAATCCTGACAGTATTTAGAATTCTTGAAGTTAACGCTAACATTTGTTGTTAAGATTTACAAACTTTACGTTTCGTTCAATTTCGCGAAATCAATCGATGAAATATGAATTAAGCTGATTTGTTTAGAAAAATACTTTGACAAAAAACCGTATTTCGCGGTTTAATAATTTCCTTTAATTAAATTTTGTATGACTTCATGGTAAACAATAATTTTTAAGAAAATTTCTTTTTTTTCCTTTTACCTATTTAACAACGAAGAATAAATTCTTAGGATTTCTTACTCTTGAGCATTCAACATACAGCTGTCCATGCGAAAATATTTCTGGAACAGAAGTTTTTGAGGCATTTCATTTGGCCTTGTGATTTGTTTATAGATCCAGCAAACGCAGTCCGAACTGAAACTTAAAGAAAAGATATGCAAAAATTATTGCATTTTTATTAAATAATTATTTGTTATTTTAATTCCTAAATTGTTAGAAATTACTTTGCTAAGTAAATATTAATAAATATACATATTATCCTTCATTGATAGCATGACTTCAAGTTTCATGCACAACGCAATTTTCAGATGCTGAGTACAGACTGACCGTTACGTAATTTAATTTCTTTTTAAATATCTGGTTACCGCAGTATTGGCAGAGATTACAGTTTTTAATTTAAAAATTATATTTAGCATTTAACATAAACGGGATTTGTATGTAAAAACAAATGATTTAAAATATTTTAGAGTTGTGAATATTATTTTTTTTCATTTTTATATTAAAAGGAGATTATTTGTTCTTAAAAAAAAAGAATGTAATTTACAATAAAAATTAATCTGGATTTACGCAAATATTTACTTTTATGCCTACAAGTAACCATCGTTTCATTTCTCTTGTTTAATAAGCTAATATTATTTAAGTCTTTTCAGATAATCATTTTTAACAAGAGATAAGTTACATCTGTTTCCTTTCCTGTTATAATATTTACACACACACACACACACACACACACACACACACACATATATATATATATATATATATATATATATATATATATATATATATGTGTGTGTGTGTATGTAAATTTTCATACATATCTAAAATATGTTTATCTGTAAAAGAACAACTTATCTGAGTCGACATGCGTTCTCTGATGGATATTATTAAGGCAAATGTCATTGATCTTGATAAAGTCTATCAGAAGACATAACGTGTCAGCGAAGATAACTTTCACTTTTGTCATTAGCTATATGTCGGTGTGTGTGCGCGCGCACACACGCAAATATATATGTATGTATGTGTGTGTGTGTGTGCATATATATGTATATATATATATATGTATGTATATATGTATATGCATATATATGTGTATATATACAGAATGAGTTTGGTAAATTGTAGCCATATAGTATTTTTGATATTGCGCATGCACATTATTTTTTTTATTGTTTTATCGACTGCGCAGTATAGTAGGGTCAGTTGGGCACCGTCTGTAATAAAAAGAGCACCATGACGCAATTCAATCCACCAGAAATTTGGAAACGGCATGCTGTAATGCTTGGCATTCACGCTGGAAAATGCAGTATGAGTGTCAATCAGAGGATAGTACGGCAGTTCGAAAAATTCAGTCTGATAATTCCGATGCAAAAAAGAACTCACAAATTTGTTAGTGCGGGCCTCATACGCAGTAAAACGATGAGACCTATCTGGCAATCTAGTAGCATGTTTAAATTAATGTGTCTTGAGGAGCTAGATCTAGCGAAAGGACTCTGCACTATGCCGCACAAGCAGGGGAACTCAGTCAGTTTCTGCGACAACATCAACCCTTACATCTGGCCGCCTAACTTCTCAAACTGCACCAGACTTAATTATTATGTGTGGAGCCCACCTGAGCGAGAGACCAAAAAAATCCTTTTTATATCAAATATAAACTGAAAACAAGGATTATAACAACATTCGCCATCTTAAATACGTAGACAGTCCGGAAAGAAATTCGGAAGTCGTCTGGAGTCAATGGAGATTTTATTGAATATATTTACTCTTTAGTATTTGAATATATGGTTGTGTCATTTCGATAAATATATTTTTGCGTAATTTAGACAACTTATCCATCGCACCCTCTGTGTGGATATATATATATATATATATATATATATATATATATATATATATATATATATACGCGTGCAGTGGCTACTGCTGCTAATGCAATGCTCTTCACTGAATCGAACTCTCCTACCTACTGACGTCTTTCGCGTAATAAAAAGTTAAGATTTCCTCCCACTCTGCCGTGCGACGATCGGATAGGGTAGAATCTCTGACTGATATCATGTCGGTCGAATTTCGATCCCGGCTTGAAGCAATCGGACGTCTCGCCATACCCATAACCTGTGATTCAAGAATATATACTTATATTTCGCTGTTTTTCCAAAGGGTGCAAAGTTTGATGTACATGGCTGTGTTTTTTTGTGCTGTTTTATTAAAGATTTATGCATTAATTAATCATATATATATATATATATATATATATATATATATATATATATATATATATCGCAATTAATCATATATATATATATATATATATATATATATATGATTAATTGCGATGCATAAATGTTTTAATTTATAACCAGTCTATTCTATGAAATCGGGCGGAATAATAAAAGAATCAACCTAGATTTTGCTAAAAATGCCTTGTGTCAGGCCGAGTGACATTTATGATAACATTTAACGCATTAGAATACAAATATTTTAATGAATGTCATTTTGTGTGAATTCTGATAAGGACAATAATTCAACAATGACACTTAGAAATCTTTATCTTCTCTACCTATTTGCAGTAACTGAGCGCAAATGTCATTAATTTTCGACCAAATTTAAAAAAGGATACCTCCTTCTGATAGTTTTAGGTTTCGGAACATAACCATCTTAAATAACATCTGGAAGGCATGTCTGGAGCAGACTCTCGCTAAAAACCCAAATACTCAACACAAAAAGCACAATGTATCATATTTAAAAACAGACAAAAAATAAATGTGAAGAGAGAGATCTTTTGGAATACATTCAGTTTGCTCATGACAATTCAGTAAAGAAACTTTCAACCATTATTTACACTAATGACATTGTTTGTTGTCTCCATTTTTTGTTGTTTTCACAATGTTCCGCTTTTATCAAGTGTATGCCAATTCCGATAAACTACAGAGTAGTTAGAATTAAAACCTTTATTTAATCTATCAGACATTAGGTCTTTTTCATCCCAAACAAGTGTATGATGCCACAAGGCTGTTACATGGGTTGAAAGAGAACGAGAAGACTTTACCCAGAAAGAGGAAAGAAACAATTTTCAGAAAGACAGAAGATAGCGATTGACAATGCATTTAAATTTGTGAAGATGGTGGATATGCGGATATATGTGTATCTATCGCCTCGCAATGAGAAATCGAGAGCCGAGATCCAATTCCAGATGAGTTAGGTATTTTCACTTACGCTCAAATACCCTTGGGCATGAATCTATCTGTTCTCCCACCCTCTTGAGTGTTGGCTTGGGTTCTTTATTATTGGTTGACAATCAGTCTAACGTAGAAAGGATGGCGGGAAAATCTTATAGACAGTTATGTATTGAAAGACACATGATCGCCCAATTGGGTATCACGTATGGCACTTAACTGATTGACCGTCTGAAGTGGCAGGGAAGCAAGAAACCGAAAGAGAGTTCTACAGGGAGGAAGGGCGAGAAAAGAAAATTTTAGAATAGAAATGGCGGTTGCATCGAACGAGTTCAATAGTAAAACGATGAGACCTATCTGGCAATCTAGTAGCATGTTTAAATTAATGTGATCGATGCCCCAGGGGAAAAAAAGTTCATCAGAACAGTTGTAGGAAAAAAAGAAGGAAACCACATCATGTCAGTGAGAAAGTGACTGATGTCGAGATGCCAGATCAGGATCGATCTCATTACAGACCCTTCTTTGAATTTTATCAAGAATCTTGAGATGCACAGTAGGAGCACCGACAAGATATGGCAGCAGTATCCAATATACGGACGAATGGTAGATTTATAAATGTGCAAGATTGATTCTGAAAAGATGTTGGTTCACGAATTTTATGACACATTAATTGTGATTTCAATCGCTGGGTCTGGCAGTATGTAGCTGGGCTCAGTGGAAACAGGGCGAGTAATAACTGAGCAGTAATAAAAATAAGAACTAGACAATATATCCTTAGTCATGGACAGTGAAACTAGAGCAGTCTGCTCCATAGATTAAATAAAGTGTTCAGTTCGGAATTCTCTGTTGGTTACGCGGATCAACATACCCCTGATGAAGACAGGAGTGTACAACTGCCGAAACGTTGTGATTACGACATAAACGAAGAAAATAGTCCATGTAGATGTAAACTGTATAAATAATGATAACTCTTTACCCCCAAAACTCAGACCGAAATTTTCAAACATTTGGAAGATTTTTTTTTACTTAAATTACTTTACAGGAAATAAAAATAACTTTGCGTATTAACAAATATTAATAATATAAATATTACTAATAATAATACAAATAATAACGAAATACAACTACTAATATTAATAATAATGTAATACTACTACTAATAATAATAATAAATACTACTACTAATAATAATAATAGTAATCCTAAAATACTACTAATAAAAATGTGACGTCGTCCCCCGGTCGCAGTGCCAACTGTGACATTCTATCCTGATCTACCACGGCGCCAGTTGTGACGTAGTCGTTCCAGGGTCCTATCCTGGTCACGGCACCAGTTGTGACGTCTTCGCCGCGGCGCCAGCTGTTCGCTCCTCGCTGCTCCGTCCGGGTGTCGCTGCTCCAAGCGTGATTTGTGATTCGGGTAGGAATCTGGTTAGATTTGATACCAGCCTCGCCGTTCCCAACCTGCTTCCAACGCCTGGTTACCAGGGTAACTGCACTGATCTCCAGTCTGCCTACCCACGTTGTGAATTGATCTTAGACAGACGAGATCAAACAGGGTTTGGGGCCGTAATGCAAGCTGAGTCCAACGGGGGTGATAACACACAAATATGCATAAAAGAAAAGAAAATGAAAACTCACAAAGTTCAAAGTATCAAAGAAAAAGGTAACAAACTTTTTATGTCTAGTTGTTCGGTACATAGGACTGTGTCTACCTCCCGACCCGTTCTGTGGATTGTGGCACGACGCTTTCGCTAGGCAAATTTTAACGCTTCAAGTTGTCTGCTCTCTAAGAAATTTGTGTTTCGGTGTGTCTTTGGACGAAAGTCGAAAAACTTATTTCTGTGGTCTGGTTCTAAGTCGCTCTTCAAACTAATTGTTCTTGGTTGAAGAAGAGTCCAAAAATTGTGCGTGAATCTTGGTCAGCTATCTTGAGGCGGCTTGAACTACTGGGCATTCATCTCTGCCGTCGGTGCGCGAACTCTGGGCACTCATCTCTGCCGTCCAGGGCTGAACTAACTCTGCCTGCCAGAGTCCGACGAACTTCTGTCTTCTCTGCCCGCCTGGGTCGAACGAACTCGGCACTCAGGGCCAAACGAACTGGCCTCTTCTGCCCGCTTGGGGCGAACGAACTCTTCTCGCCAGAGTCTGAACTACTGGGCACTCATCTCTGCCGTCCGGGGCTGAACTGATTTCTGTCTGGTGGGGCTTCGTTTTTATTGACGCCGTCAAAACAGGGGTGGATCTGTCGGCGCCAGGGGTTTCTTCGGGCCCTTATTATTTCTGGTTGGGGATTTTAACTCTTTTCCCTGACTCCCACTTTCTCACCATGCTTCTGAGGGGCGTGAACTTCCCTCCCCACTTCTTCGTAGCGGCTTCTCATACTTATACTCTGGATAGAGGGTCGACTGATTTTCTTCGTGCGTCACGGGACCACTCTCGGCCAATGAAGTCCTGGTCGGGTATCTTTCCTCCTCCTTCGTGCGTCATGTGATCCACTTGGCCAATGACGTCTTAGTCGGGCGTGAACAACCCGTGGCTTTGTTTTGGAAAAGAAATACCTTGCTTAACTAAAAAAAAATTTATTAAATCGCCGTTATCATGAACGGATAATATGACAACTCTTTGTTCAACACATGACGTTTGTCAAGCAGTTTATCGCCAATGCACTGGACAGCTGGATTATCTGACATGGTCTAAGAAAGGAATTTTCTCCAAGTTTGTCGCCAATTTGGCGTCTCCCAAAGCAGAGATAAAAATTGGTCAGTTTCCTTCGGTTCATGTGTTGATAACAAAATTTTTATTATCGCAGGGCAAAAGTCTATTCTGTCAAAGGAAAAACTTAGACAGTGAAACTATTGGGTGGGATTTTAATTTTCCATACCCAGCCAAGACTGCCTGTGTTTCATCAATTATCAAAACCTAACGTTCAAAAATGGATTTCTTCTTTGGTGACATCTCTTGATAACACAATTCCATTTTTCGCGGATAAGTGGAAATCGGTCAACGCTTGTTCGCAGGTGGCCTAGATATTTTAGACATTTGATACCTATAAAAAATAACCCTTTTCTTCCTTATTCCCGTCTCTTACGCCGTGTGTGTGTGTGTTCGCCTATGACCCGTCTCGTATTACTTTTTCCTTTCCTTCTTCTTCGTTTTCCCTTTCTTTCTTCCAAATCGCCTGAATGCATGGCGGTTCAATCCTCTTGCAAAAAAAAAGAAAGAATTATTCTTAAAACCTAAAATACATTTCGGCCTCAAATAATCCTCAAATGGTTGATAAACCGTAAAAAAAAACAAATCATATATCTATAAATATATCTTTCAAATCGCCTGGATGCATGGTGGCACAATAAGAAGAAGAATAAAATCCTATTACTACTAATACTAATAAGAATTGTTGTTCGAGATTAAGAGCGACATAAAAATCACTACATATGCAAATTAAATTCAGAAAATTTAAAATAACCTAACATACAATATGTTTTCTTGTTTATCAAATTCGCTGGTTTGATGGAAACAACGCTGAAAAATTCGTATTGATAACTTACTTATTTCTGAATATCCTGTTACTAGGAAACAGTCTAAATGTCAATCTGCTAGATTTGGGGTTTACGGACACTGCATTAAAACCGGAAAATAAAAATGCAAACTGGAAAAGTTAATTACACGTAACCAATCCTCAGTGAATCTACAGTGCTGTTAGATAAAAGTAACTCACCTGATTTTTTTTACGAAAGTTGAGCTAAATTCAAAGGATAAGCGATCTAAAATCCGAAGAAGAAGCCTTGAAAGCTCTTTGAATTTAGCAGTAAGTACTGTCAAGCATCCATTCAGTATAATGTTCTGGTGATGCTTTTCTTTTCATGGAACTGGTTTCTTAAAACCTATTGAAAAGACCCTCAGTAGCGAGCAGGACAAGAGAATTTTAGAGTCTTGTCTGCTCCCTTCTGCTGAAAGGGTGAAAATCGACCCAACCAAGCTCATTTTTATGCAGGATAATGCTCCCTGTCACAAATCAAAATTGATGAAGGAATACTTTGATGAGAAGCAGGTGAGTGTTATGACATGGCCGCCCCAGTCTCCTGACCTCAACCCCATAGAAAACTTATGGAGCATGTTGCTCAAGTGCTTTCTCGAGAGCCTGTACTTTATAAGCTTCTTCATTTAGTGTAAAAAAAAAATCAGGTGAGTCACTTTTATCGAACATCACTCTATATCACATCTCCAGACGGTATTTTACAGCCTACGTCTCTTTGAAATATTGGATCCTGGAGAAATCTGCTTGGTACAGATAGATATTTCTATTATAGTATGATATCTACTGAGGTGTTTGCGACCTACCGTAAATAACGATGTAGTCATTATTTCTGGAAAATGCTCAGGGAAAACGATGACCGGTTTAATGTTTATTTTAAATGACATCAAACCGGTTTACAAACATTAAACTCACTAACTGAGGATTTCTTTTTACCCTTCCACTTACTTGCTTCTCTGATAGCTATAATCTTCAAATATTCAAATGTAATGCCAATCGACATCTTCTGTATATACTTTCCTCAAACACCCCTCTTTACACTTGCTCTTACTCTCTGTAACGCCAAGCGTGCTAGTGGCATTCCCTCCTTGCAATTCGCCCTTGCATGGAGTATTGCTGCCATATATGGTCTGGAACCCCTTCTTTTTGCCTCGGATATGCAATATAATTGGCCCTGCTCTGACATCTCGGCTACAGTCACTTTCTCACCGACGTGTCGTCGCCTCTCTCTGCCTGTTTTACAAGTACTTTCATGGCAATTGCTCCGAGGAGCTGCATTCGCTGGTTCCCAGACTTCATGAGTTCAAGCGCCCTACGAGGCTGGCATCCCGCTCTCACACTTTTCACTGTCGAAACCCCTAAATGTAGCCGTCTCTTCATCCAATAGCTTCATGTCTCGCACCTCTCGCCTGTGGAACTCCCTTCCCTATTCCAGTTTCCCTGAGAGCTAATAATCTCCAGCTATTCAAATGTAATTTCAATCGACATCTCCAGTTGCCTTGATCTATCCACTACCCTTCTCCTCATCCTTTCTTCTATCACTCCTATCTGATCTTGCTCCAAATTTTCTGTAACCCCTTGCGTCCTAGTGGCTTCTCGCCTTGCTTGGGGTGAAACGCTTAAAAAAAAAAAAAAAGAAAGAGACAGTTGAAATTTCAATGTCATATAATAAGGAAAGAAGGCTTGAAAAATATGACACTCACAGGACAGATTAAAGGCAAGAAGTAGGCAAAGGGGAATAACGTATAACCTATCTAGAGAGCTTGAGTAAATGGATGGCCAAACAAGGTTTAGGCGAGATAACAAAGACAAAATTTATTAAGAGCTACAAAGGACTGGAAATCATGGAGAGTTATGAACGCCAACGCCCTGAAAGGACAAAGTACAAAGAAGAAGAGGAAAGTTTTCATGTATATATGAACAGCTATACAAGATGCGATGGGTAAACTGTCGCCATTTTATATTTTAAATTCGCGCATGCGCGTCGTTTGTTTTTGAATTTGTCGATTGCACTTTATAGTTGGACACCGTCTGTGAGAAAAAAAGCACGATGACGCAAATCACTCCATCACAAATTTGGAAACGGCATACTTGGCATTCGCGCCGGAAGCTCCAAGACAAATATTTCAATATTTTGAGTTATCAATCAGAGAACAGTGCAGAGGATTCGGAAAGAGTTGGAAGAGTCTAACAGTGATTGCAAAGGTACAGCAGCTCTGATAAGAAAATAACTCCGGAATTTGTTGGTGACGGCCTCAAACTCATCACGGATACCTACATCAAATGCCTTGAGGAGGTAGTGCTGCCCCCAGTTAAGAGGATGGCTACTGGATGACCTTATATCTGACAATAGGACTCTGCACCATGCCACACAAGCAAAAGGACACAGTCACAGCTGTCAAACAATTTCTGCGACAACATCACCTCTTACATCTAACCACCTAACTCTCCAGATTGCAACCCCCTTGATTATTATGAGACCAACAAATCTCCTTGTAACATCAAAGATGAACTGAAGGCAAGGATTATGGCCGCATTCACCACCTTTTACAAGGCGACCATCCAGAAGTTTTCCAGGAGAACCGGAAGTCCTCTGGTGGCCGTGGTTGGAGCCACTGTCGATTTTATTGATCAAATTTACTTTTTAGGATTTCAAGATATTTTTGTTTTATTTTGGCAAATGTATCTGTTAAAATAAGATGTCAGTGTTATTTTTATTTTTGCGTAATTTGGACGACAATTACTCCATCGTCTCCTGTGTTGTTTAACAATAAAAGGAACACATTTAATTATGCTCATGATATCCGATGATATTATTTTTATCATGATAAATTGTAGATACGAAATATCAGAACAATTTATGTCGGATGGAATCATGAAAACCAATTGGATGTTTAAATTTTTATCTCCTTGTTGATGTTTAGCTCTCAAAGAGCATTATCAACATAATTCTTAAATTACTGTCTTTGTGATCTCTGACTTTTATTAAGCTTATATAAATTTATCTCTTCATCGTTTCAATATCCAATGCCCGTTGCTGTAAATAAGCTTGGGGTAATCGCTTCCAATGACGTTATCCGTAACCGATGAAATCTATCGTGCTTTTTTTTTTTTTTCAAAAAACGTTCAAGCAATTGAGCCTCAGCTCAAGAACCATTCAAGTTAGGGGATTAATGAATAAGGCTGTTTTATTGATGTAAGTGGAAGTAAAGATTATGAAGATATGTAGGATAAATAACGGCTGGCCCTACACTTGAAGAGTTAAGATTACAGTAATCATGGGAGGGACACTTCGACGTAGTGCAATGGTGAGAAAGCTTGTCTCGTTTTATCAGTTACAATCGAGTATTGATTTCGATCCTCATTTTTGGCCTTGTGCCACACTTAAGCAAAGTAAATATCTATGAGGATCGTAGGGAAGGAAGGTCTGCATTCCATATCTAACTACCTTTCTGATTATTGTATAGATGGGTCTTGAATTCAGTTTTGTCCGTCTCCTAGACTGGTTATTCGTCACGTCCTCTCTTCTGTTTAATCCATAGATGGAGGAGAAAGTTATGGATTCGTGTCTTTCCCAGGCGTATTCGTCCTGAATTGATCATAAGGGAATCGACGGCGTTCGATCTTGTCTCAACAAGCGAACTACCTGAGCCTCTATGTAACATTTGAAGCTACTCTTACGAACAAGACCTTTTATTTTTGTACTCGTTAAAATATCTACGAGTTCAAGCTCTTCTCTTAACCTGTAAAGATGCACCGTAAAATTTCGGTGAACAATTCTGTAATATGCAAAATATATACATCTTGAACTCAATTATGCGCATTTGAGAGAAGCGTATGTTATCTAACGAAATCAAAGACCAGGTGATGTTGGGGGAAAAAAGTCTCGTTGAACGGGGAGTGAACCTCGAGCGAAGACAGTTAAAGATAGAGGGACAAGATCAAAGATAGCTCAAATGTTTGCTGAGGCTATGAGAAAAGACAGCACTGCTAAATATGTTGCCAGTTTAGAAAAGAATTCTAGTATTGAAAAGATAAATTATTACTTTTACTGTCGTGACTGCAGGGAAGTTAATAAAAAAACAGGTACCTCATTTGAATATATAAATATTTTATTGGTTTCGTACTCGGGGAATACGTTACATTTTTGCAGAAATTGTCAGTTGGAAATTGAATTACAGCTGAGACTTCGTTTATTGTCGATAAAATTTGTGAAGATATAGCGGACAAGAATTGAATCAAAGTGTTATTCCAAATAAAATTTGTTTATTTTTGCTTCGGATATTCAAAGGACGTAGTATCATAATGAGAAGTGAACGCTTTCCAGCCATGAACTGTCTGATTATTTATTCATTAAATTCGATTTTTGTCTTAAAGACAATTGTTGACAAATAACAAATGACAATCTCAGATGAAATCTATCATTTAAGCATTTAGTACAGTCGTTCCCAAACAGCGCAGTAAGCGTCATCGATGCGGCAAAAAAAGATAGCAGGTGAGGCGGAATGACTGAAAGACTATCAAAGATTTAGGAACAGCTTTGAATAGTTCAGAATTTATCATAGTAACTAGTATCCGCAAACAGGAAGAGAGAGTTGTCAATGATAATTTTCTGACTTCGAATTCACGGTTAACTTTTAATGTGCCGTGTCCTTTCTCTCTACTTCCGCCTATCACTTTTAGCTCTTAATAAGTTTCGTCTCTCTGCTACCCTCTCCCAGATCTCATTCTGTCATCCACTTGCTTCACTTGAGTGAAGTGTATTCCTTTAATATGGAAACAGAGTATTATTTATCCTCGTAATGGATTGAATTGAGAACAAATTTTATATTCAAGCATCATGGTTGCGACTCGATTTCTAGCAATGTTATTCCTTGATACATGTTTGGATTGCTTTTCTAGCAATGTTATTCATTGGTACATATTTGGGCTGCTTTTCTAGCAAAGCTATTCCTTGATATATATTTGGGCTGCTTTTCTAGCACTTTTATTCCTTGATACATATTTGGGGGTGCTTTTCTAGCAATGTTATCCCTTGATACATATTTGGGCTGCGTGAGTGTGGCTTTTTCGATCCCCTTTGGTAGAGGTTTCCAAACGGGGTGGCGCACCTCATAAGTGCGGCCGAAGAGGATAAAAGGTCAGGTGGAATGATTGAAAGACAAACAAACATTTAGAAACCGTTTCAAAAAATTCGTATATCAAAATTAAATGTTTTAAAAACTTTAAATATTCTTATGGCTAACTTGTAATTGCATACATGAGTCCCCGTATAAATAGTTAAAAATAATTATTGACCGATTTTATTATTGTGATATTTTTTTAATTATATCGATTATTAAGAATATATTAACTAGGAGCCGCAACTTGGTAGAGAGAGTTATAAATGATAATGTTCTGACTTCGAATTTATAGTTTTCTTTTTATATGCCGTGTCCTTTCAGGTCGTAGGCTATCATAGCTCTCCACTCCCCCCCCCCCATACCTTTTGGCTCTCAATAAGTTTCGTCCCTCTGCCACCCCCACCTCAGACCTCATTCTGTTATCCACTTGTTTAAGCACCACAGGTATGTCATACGTTGCTTTCCCTTGTCTCTCTTTCCCTCTATTCGACCTGTGAGGCTCAGACTCTTCAGGCCCTTCTTTCTCTTTAACCTTAAACTCTTTCTTTGTTTTGTTTTCTTGGTTTTTTAATCTACTTCTTTGATGAGGCGCAAACAAATTTTTATTCCGAAAATTCGTCTAAGAGAAAAAAAAGTGGTTAATACTGATTTAGTATGATACCATTTATTTTGTTAATAAAAAGCTATACTTAAAAAAAAAAAATATGTAGTGTTTTAAGAGAGGACGGAAAGTTCGTCACTGAACTCCTCAGTAGGCGCATTGGAATAGTGAAAGGTGCCTTCCAAGACTAAGCAATGTATTAAGAAACAGGAAATTTTCGTTAGAAACAACGAGAAGAGTGCTGAATGTCGTATCAGTTTGCCTATATGGTTGTCTTTACCAAAGTCTCCACATTGAGACGAGATGGGACACTAGATTGGGTTTCAAAATTGCCCAGCCCCAGCAAACGTCGGTTCCGCTGGGATCATGCTGACTACCAATAGCCCTCTCTAGTACAATGTGGATGAACCCTCAGTTCTTCTATATGGTAGTGAATGTTGGACTCACAGAGGAAAAAGAGACTAAAAGTAACAGAAATGTGGTTCTATAGAAGGATAGTGAGCATACCATGGACCGAACATGTGAGCAATGATGAGATTGCTTAAATTCCATTAGGAATCTTGGAGCTATCATGAAAGAGACCGTGAAAATTATTATCTTGAATTTTTCCAAAACAACAATATTTTCGACAACATCACGTCCGAAGTTTTTAGCGAAGACAAGCAATAAATATTATTTATTCATTTTTTTTTTCCTTTTAAAATTAAATTGGATTTCGTAAAGTTTCTCAGGAGAAAACTGGGTAACGTTTAACGCATTTCATTTGCATTATCGCGAACCTGCGACCACTTTGCAGGGAAACCGATTCAGGGTTTCTTTGATCACCCGGCTGCGGAGATTAAGTTAAGTTTCCTCTGTAAAGTGGGACGCAGGTTCGAATGCTACCGGAGGTCTCATTTTTTTATTATTATTTTTTTTTCTGGAATGCGCAGACAAGTAGGCAAAATTAACTCTGTTTAAAAAAAAAGGAGCCTCTAATCAAATAAGGATATCCACTAAAAATAACGTTTGCAGTAATAAAAATATATCTGATTAAAGAATAAAAATTCATCAATTCCTTATATAGATAGATAGATAGATAGATAGATAGATAGATAGATAGATAGATAGATATATATCAAACCGCGATCAATGAACAAAGACAACGATGAACAGCGCAATATAAAGATATTAAACTTACTTATCTAACCCCTTTACACAACCAGAATTATCATATGCCCCAGTGGATAAATACGTTGTTTAGATCCAGTGACTAAACCCAAAGAGTTTAAGTTCAATATCAGGCTACAGCAGTGGTGAACAAAAAAAACTTGGCGATTTGAGTTATAGGGAAATAACTGAGAAAACCTGAAGAGGCATGGCACGTGGAACTAGAACAATCTACCCCCCGTGAGCGAAATAAAGAGTACAGCTCTAAATTTCAGTCACCTGAAGAAGGCCGGAGCGTACAACGGCCGAAACGTTTTGAATATGGCAATGATGAAATAAAAGTCCGAATAATATAAATGATAGAAATAATCACACATATATTGTTAAATATAACAGACAACGAATGTCTATTATGTTTTATCATGAGTCTTTCAGTCCGCGTGAGCCATCATCAGTGTAGTTGTATGAACATTACAACAGAAATGTTCACTCTCAAATATGACATGCTGTTTTGTTTACATAGAACGGTCGCAGAATAGCAGACGCGATCGTAAATTCGTAATGCGATTTTTTAACGTCGTATATTACCAAATGAGAGAAAGAAATGTTATCAACAGAACAATATATTTAAATACATTTTAATATGTTGTGATTGGTTTGAAATGTTATTTTCGTGTGGGTTGCTTTGTTTTAATGTAGGTCGCCTCTAATATCTTAAGTTTCTTTTTACTGTTTGTGTTAGTAGTGTTGTGATATCAACTAATATCTGTCTAATATTATGTACATATGTTTTTCAAAGATATGTTGTTTAATGGAACTAAGATCAGAAATGTGACAGGTAAGTCTGCGGGAGAGTGTGGTTGTAGTAAAATCAATGTATATATTGAGTTTCCTATTAATATCAGAGATGCACTCTCTGAACGGGCATGTAAATTGATACACTACACTGGGTTTTTGTAGAGGACTTACTTGTGTGGTTGCAGGGTTACTCAAGACTATGAGGTTAATCGTTTTAATTTTTTTATAATATATGATGAGCTTAACTTGTTTATTATTATTAATGAGTTTAACATTTCTACCCATTATGTTTTTGAGTGCTGTTTCATCCTGTTTGCTATAATTATGCATTTCTTTACAATACTATAAGTTAATAGTATGATGTATATTTTGACATACACTATTATGGCTACAATTATTATTAATATTATCAATTTTGTTAGTGGTATTATTAAGTTTATTGAGATACATTTTAATTTGCTTATCAAGGAGGGAATTAGGGAATCCATTATTAACATATAGTTGTTTGATGTTACGTAATTCTTTATAGAATATTTTTTTTGGAAGAAGATATCATTTGTGTGCGTTGGATTACGTTTTTTATAACAGATAACTTATATCGTTGGGGACACTCACTATTATAATTAAGAAGATACAAGGTAATGCTAGCTGGTTTTCTATATAGAGAAGTAGTAAATTTATGTGTGCTGGAATCAATAAGTACATGAATGAATGGAATTTTATTATTAATGAAGATAAAGTGACTTTCAAATTTGCTTTTATGTTAAATATGTTTAGCTAAAATGAAAATGCCATCTATGTATCTTTCATATATACGGGGTTTATTAGTGTCATTAAGTATTTAATTTTCTAAATGTGTTATATAATAATTACAAAAAAGGAGGCCTAAAGGGGATCCCACTGCGATAACGTGTCTGTGTGTATGAAAATATACTTGAGTGCTACAAGCTAATAACAGTTTTTAAATAGTGAGTTTAATATTAATGGGTGGAGGAGAAGTGTGATTTTAAACATCATGGATAATGATTTCAAACGTTTCATAGACGGGAGCATTAATAAATATATATTTGTATATTCAAAGATATGATTATTTGGTTGTTTGGTTTTAGAGCATAAATAATTTGTACAAATTCGTTTGTGGAGTTAATACAATATTTCCTTGGGGGGTATGGAGTAATAAATTGTTAATGTTTTTTGAAAGGTAATATACTGATGAAGGTGTGAAATTATAGGTCGGAGGAGATGATCTTTTTTATGGATTTTTACATTTCCGTAAAGGTAGCCAGGTTGATAGTCACCTATAATCTCTTGAAGTTTCTAGGATCCTGTTTCAGCATTGTTAGCAGTAATAAGTTTATTGATATGGTTTTTAAGTTGGGAAGTGTTGTTATTAGTTATTTTTTTTTAAATTTATTGTGATCTTCCAAAATGGCCTGTAATTTTGATTGGTACTTATGTTTGTTTAAAATAACGAAAGTATTAGTTTTATCAGCTCGTCAGTTAAAATACTGCTGGTATTTTTTAGTTGTTTAGCTGCTTTTATTAAAGTAGTGTTTATAATTCCATTCGGATTTTTATGGTATCTGTGTTTAATAGATTCGGCTTTAAGTAAATCTTTTAAAACTACCTGTGTAGTAATATGGTTATCTTGTTGCAATAGAAGTATTTGTTGGTATACAGCTTCATTTTGCATTTGTTTAAGCATTAGATTAGGTTTCTGAGCGACGTGAAAATTTGGTCCAAGATTATGGAATTCCATTTCATTTGGAGTGAGTTGGTAATCCAATAAGTTCATGAAGTTCTCGTTAGCGATTGGTAGAAGTATTTTCCATTATATTATTTGTTCAACGTTTTTGGATCACTTGTTTATGGGTTCATTTTCCTTTTAGGCTATACTATGTAATAAATCCAATATTTCCTTGGATTTTCCATTAGTAGTAGAAGAATTGTCTTTAATACGATCCATTTCACTTTTTAGTCATTGTAATTCTGGTATGGATGTGTTTAGTTGTCGTTTGCTGAGGTTCCATTGAACATTCTTGGTGTTGGGATCGTTTAATGCTAAGGCATCTTGCAATTTGAATTTAGTGTATAAGAGCAGTAGATCAATATTCAAACATATATTACTAAATATAACAGACAACGAATGTTTATTATTTTTTATCATGAACCTTTCCAAACGTCATATAATGGCTTTAGTTTCAAGTGAAAATAAAGGAAAAACTGTCCAATATTCGGATATTTCTTCATTATATTGGTCGTTGATCTAAGCTTTCGGCTCACTCGAAACTAAAGCCATTATACGACGCTTGGAAAGGCTCATGATAAAGCAAAATAGACATTCGTTGTCTGTTATATTTAACAATATATGTTTGAATACTGAATAAATTATAAATATATATATATATATATATATTTTTAACAAAATCCGTTTTTTTCACTTTTTATATATAACCTTATATATATATATATATATATATATATATATAAACGATGAGAAAAATGTGCTAATAATTAAAATCCGTTTATTCTTAAATTTCTTTTATTTTCGATGTTAAACGATGAGAGAAATGTGCTATAGCTGTTAAATTACTTTTGATCTTCTCCCAAGATCCTCTTCAGGGATACAAGTTGAACAAAACTATATGCTGTTCATTAGTATAAGTATTTATACAAAAATGTGCGTTGTTATCCATTACAGTAATTTGTTTCATTATTCTTTAAATGATGTCTGTAATTTATTCAATCAGACATACCTAAAAGACAATGAACTGCCTAAATACAATTTAAATTTATACACACACACACACACACACACATATATATATATATATATATATATATATATATATATATATATATATATATATATATATATATATATATATAAATATATGGATATAGATCCGACAGTATGAAGAAAAATATACGGAAAAAACAAACAAAAATCCTAATATGCAATTATGCTGTTTTAATGTTAATATAATATCAACGTCGGACGTTTCGGTTTAATAGACCATCTTCAGGACATATTCATAAAACATAATTAACATAGACCATATTCAATTCAACAAGAAAAAGACGATGGACATAAGAGCAAGACTAATCCAAATCAATCCAAGCATTTCAGTTATCTGTTCGAATTGGTCTTGCTCTTATGTCCATCGTCTTTTTCATGTTGAATTGTATATAGTCTATGTTAATTATGTTTTGTGAATATGTTCTGAAGATGGTCTATTAGACCGAAACGTCCGACGTTGACATTATATTTACATTAAAACAGCATAATTGCATATTAGGATTTTTTGTTTATATACATTTTTTTTTATATATATATATATATATATATATATATGCGTGCCTTGCGCGTGTGTGTGTGTGTCTAACAATAATGTTGTTTATGGATTCATACTTCGTTTTGGAGGTCAAAATAATAATCCTAAAAGAACATTATATTCTTATATTGGCTAAACATGCACCACATTCTCCGATAGACAAAATAATATCACATAGAGAAAAAAAAAATATTAACATCAGACAAATTTTAGTTGAAACTACTATAAATTTATACAGGCCACAGTGCAAAAAATGACTCCAAATTCTGGAGGGTGTTTTAATAAAAGAGAAGCAACCAACATTAAATAAGGCGTCTTACTCTACAGAGAACATATATTGAAACGTGTTTAAAAAATTTACAAACACATAAAATATTTAGTTTCATCGTTTAATGACGTTACCCTCAGTGAGTTGAAATGGATTCCATCAAATGATTTAATTTGATTCCTTCAAACGTGAGAACTCCGGAATTAAAACACAGTTACGTAACGTAATTATAAACAATTCTTTTTTTTTTTTTTTGCTATCCTCTGCCAGCCGCAATGAGGGAGAAAGCATTACCTTGCACTATCGCCAGTGAGACACGCTGCACGAGCCACTCCTTTTCGGTAGGCTCGTCCCTTAATCGAAATGCCGTCCCGTCAACCCCCCGAAGAAACGCCATCGAACGAGGGCCAATAACCTCAGAAGTCTCCTCTGCCAGCAAGAGAAGAATATTTATCTCTTTTTTTTTTTTTTTTATCTCCGCGTCCCGAGCGACAGACAACGAATCAACCGCGGACCTAATCAAATTACCGGTCGAAAATTATCGGCACAGGTCAAATCCCAAATCAACGACTTCCCCATTTTAAAAAGGAAATTGGTAATGCCATCTGGCCGCTTTCCATCAACACGGTCGAGGCCTACGGGTTCGATTTGGGAAGGGAACCCAGTTACATCCAGACCTCTTCTGATGAAGTCGTTTATTGTTGCATGCCATAGAAAGCGGACTGCACTGCAGTGGGCCATGATAATTTTTTTTTAGCCACCCTTGATTACAGCAATTTTGGTTTGTATAACGTCTCTTCCTTTTTTCAGACAATACCGTGAGAAGCTACTCTCATCTATGAACAAGAGTTGAGTTATATCTTGCAAAGAAATTTCGTGGAAGTAACGAAATTAGTGAATTTCAACCACGGCAAATAACAGGATGGCATCAGTGTGACTAGTCAAATTAAGAAATTACGAGGTTTTTCCAGGTTAATCATCAAACGGTTAATTATATTGACAAGAAATTTAATGAAGAAGGCCATTGTCGTGTTGAACAACATTCAGGAAGACCAAGCATCGTGTCTGAGCGAACGAAGAGGTCACTGAAGAGGGAAGTCATCTGAAATCATCATCAGAGTGTCAAAGATGTCGCCAACAGCATGGAAATGTCGCCATATGCGGCGAGAAGGACTCTAAAAAACTAGGCTATCAAAGAAAGGTTGCAAGAAAGAAGCCCTTGATTTCAGAGGTTAACAGGAACCTTCATAGGTAAGCGGCGAGAAAATTCGAGAGCAAAGATTATGAATTTTGGCAGTCTGTAATTTGGTCAGATGAAAGTCAATTCTGACAATATTCGAATTCGAGACAGGTTTATGTTTGGAGAAATCAGAATGAGACTTGGAACACTGAATGTGAGGGATTGGAGTAATGGTGTGGGGCGGTGTCTGATTTGGAAGGAAATCTGAGCAGATTCTTGTTGACGAGCGGTTGAATGGTCCAAAATATTGTCAAATATGAGAGAAAGGACTACTACCACAATTAGTGTTATGGGTGTCCTCCCCTTTTCATATAAGTGGACTCTACCAGTGTTACTTGGACTGCTGCCGTTAAATACCCAGGGGTAGACAGTCAGTGAGAGAGGATATACGGAGAGAGAGAGAGAGAATATACGAACGGAGATAGTGTGAGGTAACCTCTTGTAGAAGTCAGTTACAAGCACATAGACTCTAAGGAAGTCCTACTTCGAGACTGTATATATCTATCTGTATTTGCTACTAACCGCGTTCCTGGACTTACTAACAGTATTACTCTTTGTATGATTGTGTAAATACATTTTATTTCTTATATTTAATTATTGCGTTTGTCATTCCTTGGAGACCGAATTCATCTCGGAATCCACAACAACTTGGCGACGAAGATTCGAACACATGCGGAAAACAAATCAACAAAAGAAAAATATTCACTCGTCGTCCAACAAACAAATTGGCGACGAAGATTCGAACCCAAGCGGAAAAGAAAATATCAACAAAAGAAAAATCTTCCCTCGTCGTCCAACAAGCAAATTGGCTTCGAGCGATTCGAACTCACACGAAAAGAAAAAATAGAAAAATCCTTCCCTCGTCGTCCAACAACAAATTAGCGACAAACAATTTCGAAGAGTAAAAATACATAAAATTGAGTTATCATGGAAGATTTTTAAAATATGTTGGTAGAACTGATAAAACACCAAAATGAGCAACAGTTACAGCTACAAGAAAAATGGCAAAAGCAAATATTACAAACGCAAAAGGAAAATAAAGATAGACAAACAAGGCTCCAGAAACTAATATTGAAAGTAGCGGGCAACAAGCAATTAGATATTGAAAAAGAAGCAACATTTTCGCAAGATGCAGTGTGGAATACCATAGAGATTTTCAAATATTCTCTAGATGAGGACAAAAATTTTGAAGATTACTTCAGAAGACATGAAGACATTTTTAATATAGACAGTCAAAATTGGACAGAAGCAAAAAAGCTACGTCTGTTGCTTAGAAAATTAAGAACTGAAGAATATACAAAGTTCGTGGATTATATCTTGCCAAAAAAGACGAACGAATTAACATTTGACGAAGCAGTGACATGTCTTAAAGAACTCTTCAGCCCCAAAACATCACTCCTCTATAGGAGGTGGCAATGCCTTAACCTGGTAAAGGGCGATAATGAGGATTATTCCACGTTTGCCGCTATCGTAAATAAACATTGTGACGACTTCAAACTAGCGGAATTAACCCCGGACAATTTCAAATGTCTCATCTTTGTTCAAGGGCTAGTTTCTACAAAAGATAGCGAAATGCGCAGAAGAATGCTTGCAAAATTACAAAATGAACCGGGTCTAACATTACAGCAATTATGCGAAGATTGCCAGAGATGTTTCAGTATAAAGAAAGACGCAAAGGACATTGAAGAATCAGCTGTTTCTCATATACGTAAGTTAAACAAAAGTCTACGTTCTTCACCCTCCCCGGAAAGAAAACTAAAATTTTACGACAATGAAAAAAGTTTCTCACCCTCCCCGGAAAGAAAAAGAAAATTTTATGATAAGAGAAAAAGTACAACATACAGGACAAATTATGACGAATATCGAAACAAATATAAAGCCCCCTCCATCAGCATGTTATCCATGTAAAGGATTACATTGGAACATGGATTGCCGCTTCAGATATAAAAAACTGTCTTGAATGTGGAAAAAAAGGCCACAAGGCATCCCAATGTAGAAATAGAAAAGATACTAATAGAATAAGAGTCACAAGGATGCATAACGATGACAACATCAATGTAAGGAAATATGTGGAACTGGAATTTTTAAATAAAAAGATTAAATTACAACTGGATTCGGGTTCCGACTTCACGACAATCAACTTACAGACATGGAAAAAACTCAACAGACCTATCATGTTACACACTCAAAAAATTGCCAAGTCAGTTATAGGCAAACGAATAAAATTTGAGGGAGAAATAATAGTGAATGTTAAATTTCACGGCAAAACAAAAAAACTTAAGATATACGTCATGAAAGATACTGAAATTTTAGTAGGTATCGACTGGATGCAGAAGTTCAACGTTTGGGACCTACCTATCAACTCGTTTTGCAAAAAGTTAGAGGTGGAACCATCAGATACTATAGAATTGAAGGAGGAATTATATAATCAATTTTCTGGGGTATTTTCAAGCGGGTTGGGACGATGCAACAAATTTAAGGCCAAAATAGAATTAAAAGAAAACGTCCAACCAATTTTTAAAAAGAAGCGAAATGTACCGTTCTCTACTATAGAAAAATTAGACAAAGAATTGGAGAGACTTGAACAAACTGGGATCCTATCAAAAACAGAGTTTAGTGAGTGGGCAGCGCCGGTGGTTTATGTAAAAAAGAAGTCAGGAGAAATTCGCGTATGCGCAGATTTTTCGACGGGACTCAACAAGGCAATAAAATACCACCATTACCCACTACCGAGCCCAGAGGAGATATTTACAAAGCTCAACGGCGGTAAGATATTTTCAAAAATAGATCTTAGTGAGGCTTATCTACAAATCCCAGTACAAGAAGAGAGTACGAAAATCCTTTGCATTAATACGCACAAAGGGTTGTACAAATTCAACAGACTACCATTCGGAATAAAAGTTGCACCTGCAATTTTTCAGCAAACGATGGACACAATGCTCACGGGCCAGAATTTCGCGACCGCTTATCTGGATGATATTCTAATTAAGAGCGACAATGTTGAAAAGAACACATCACGCATAAAAGACGTTTTTAGAAGACTTCAGGACTTTGGTTTCAAAGTAAAAAGAGAAAAGTGTGATTTTTTTTCCTAAATAAAATTAAATATTTAGGTCAGAAAATAATTGAAAATGGCCGGAAACCGGACCCAGAGAGGGCATCGGCAATTAAAAATATGCCGGAACCAAAAAATGTTGCAGAACTGCAAAGTTTCCTGGGCCTAGCTAACTACTATGGCGAATTTATTGATAATATGCATAAACTGAGGGCTCCACTAAATGAGTTACTAAAAAAGGAGCATAATTGGAATTGGACAGAGGACACATTTCGATCCCGAACTCGAAATCATTATTGCAAGTGATGAGAGCTCACATGGGGTAGGTGCGTGTATTTTACACAAGATGCGGAACGGTACAAACAAACCCGTTGCACACGCATCTAGATCATTATTACCGACAGAGAGAAACTATTCACAAATCGAAAAGGAGACATAGTTTTTGCAGTAACTCGTTTTCACAGATATATTTATGGGAGAGAGTTCACTCTCCAAACGGACCACAAACCACTTCTTACGATTTTCGGTTAAAAAAAAAAAAGGTCTACCAGTCTATACAACGAACAGACTTTTAAGATGGGGAACTGTGTTACTAAACTATAATTTTAAACTGGAATTCTTACCATCAAAGAAAATCGGACACGCTGACGGACTATCACGATTAATACCTGCGAAAAGCGAATCGCTAGGAGAGTCGGTAATTGCAGCATTACAAGCTGAAAATGAAATCAGTAAGGTACTATGCAATACAATAAAGGAACTACCTGTAACGCTGCTAGAGATAAGACGAGAAGCAGAAAGAGACGAGTTTATTCAGGATACCAAGAAAAAAATAGAAGAGAAAGTGAAGAATTTAGCAGACATTTTCTCAATCTGTGACAACATATTATTGTATAACGAGAGAATAGTAATACCAAAGACACTACAAAGGAGGATCTTAAAAGATTTTCACTTAGGACATCCCGGAAAAAACCGGATGAAATCACTTATTTGTCTACTGGCCGAACATGGATGATGATATCACGCAAATGGTGGAAAGTTGCAATGGTTGTGCTGCTGCGGCGAAGGCACCACCCTCTTTACAAAGGCCATGGTCTAATGTCGACAGACCGTAGTCCAGAATACACGTGGATTACGCAGAACCCATTGAAGGTTACTATTATTTAATAACAGTAGACAGTTTCAGTAAGTGGCCAGAGGTTGCCAGATTTAAACACCCGACGACAGAAAACACCATAAACTGTTTACACGAACTATTCGCGAGATTTTGCGTCGCGGATTGTTTGGTAAGCGATAATGGCACACATTTTACCTCGAGTGACTTTAAAGAATTTTGTGAGTCATACCAAGTAAAACATATTAAGATAGCTCCGTACCACCCGAGGTCGAACGGACAAGCGGAAAGATTCGTCGACACACTAAAAAGAGCATTAATAAAGCTGAGTATGTACCGACGATAAAAGCGATGCAACAATTCCTCCAAGTGTACAGAATAACACCTAACGTGAACACGCCATCGGGTCTTTCACCAGCGGAACTGATGTTTGCCGGAGAATAAGATCTGTGTTTGACAAATTATTGGCAAAAAAGAACAAAAATCAGTATACATCGATTGTACCAAAGAGATCATTCAAACCTGGAGAACGGGTTTATTTTAAAATGTTTAGAAACAATATGGCTTACTGGGAGCCTGGCACAGTAATCAATAGATTAGGGAATCTAATGTACACCATAAAAGGCGAGAAGTTTTCACATAGAAGACATATCGACCAATTACAGAAAAGACGCAGAAAACGACGACTCTATGGATACAATCTTCGAAGCGTTTGAGACACAAAGACCGCAGGAAGACACAGAAATGAAGTCAAACAGGAAGAAAAAATTTGTCAAACCCCTGATCATCAAACATAAGAGACAAAAATACTAACTCCCCCCAAAAAGGGATCTGAGGAGGGGGTGTTATGGGTTCCTCCCCTTTTCATATAAGTGGACTCTACCAGTGTTACTTGGACTGCTGCCGTTAAATACCCAGAGTTAGACAGGCAGTGAGAGAAGATATACGGAGAGAGAAAGAAAACGAACGGAGATAGTGTGAGGTAACCACGTGTAGAAGTCAGTTACAAGCACGTAGACTCTACTTCGAGACTGTATATATCTATCTGTATTTGCTACTAACCGCGTTCCTGGACTTACTAACAGTATTACTCTTTGTATGATTGTGTAAATACATTTTATTTCTTATATTTAATTATTGCGTTTGTCATTTCTCTGGAGACCGAATTCATCTCGGAATCCACAACAATTTGAAACCCATCAGATTGACAAGAATGTCTACCTTTATCCAGAAAATGGAGTGCCATGTTATACGAGGAAAGTAAGAAAGGCCTGGAATGAATCGCAAGGAATCAGGTCACTGCCGTGTGTAACTCAAAATTCTGACATGAATCCAATAGAGCACGTTTGGGAGCACCTTCACCGAAGACTTCGAGAACGTGCATCCAAAATCACGTCAGTGGCAAGCCTTAAAGAAACATTGCTAAAGGAGTGGCGAAATATGATTCAGACGATTCTTGATAACTTGATCGATTCCATAAAAAATCGAATACAAGCACTGAAACTAGCAAATGGAGAGCTTACTGCATAGTAGTACCAAGTACTGTTTGTTTATGTTGAATAGGGATTGCGTAATTAAATTTTGAAATTGGATGTAGTTTATTTCTTCTGACTAAAATCTTTTCAAAGGCCACTGCACGATGACACGAGAGAGGATGCAAACCAAACTCATCAAATAATCATTACGTAACTACAGAACAATAAATCACACTGCACGTCAACAAATGTATTTTATATACAATAAATCCTGGCTACACACAGAACAATCGTTGAACACAAACAGAACATCATTGGACATTACTTTGGAATAAAAAATATAAAATTAAATTTAATATGAATCTTGGTAAATTTATCGATAAAACAAAATATCTTATTCGGAAATTTGAAAGATAGAATTAAAAAAAAAATGATAGCCAGAACTTGTCCATATTATTTAATACAATACTTTTCAAACATTTTTCAAAAAGAATTTTGATGCCCAAAATACACCATCTCTCTCTCTAATATATATATATATATATATATATATATATATATATATATATATAGAGAGAGAGAGAGAGACACTTCACATTTAAAATGGTCTTCATTCATCTTATATTTCAGCGACATTTGAAAAAAAAAATATTCTCTAATCTGGCATTTCAAATTACAGTAGTACATTTTGCGTAAAAGATCATCTACCACGAATTTTGTAACATGAGATACATTAATTAAAGTTTTGTGAAAATATCGCAGGTAACGATAAACTGAATGCAATTTCTGTGGATAGGAAAAAGGTTTATCTTTGTAATTTGCTTCAAAGACTTTTATTTTTGAACATTTTGTGGCTTTTAAAATTTTATTTCCGATAATTTCTTTCGAAATTAAAAAGAATATGGATCTTTGTTGGAAAGTCAAAAAATTGTTCGGTTTAAAAATGAAAATAAAATATATCTTTTTAAATTTTATTTTTGGCTTAAGCTTTACTTAACAATATGTTTAGTACACTTATTCGCTATCGTCTGCTATCTTTCAGTCAAATCCTATCCTTCTCTAACATGTTTCGCTTTTATTAAAGCTTCATCAGAAACTGAGATATGGAGAAAAGGAAGAAATAAATTCTTGTATTTTTGTTTTGTTTGACTTTCATTGGTCAATCATGTATTACGTGCATTCAACTCTTTTAATCCAACGTTGGTATGATTTTTGGCGTTCTCAATTAATGTAATGAATATGCATGCACATAGGTTCCCCATCAAGGTAATATGATTGGCTGGTGTCAGCCATAAATACAGACTGATGTGGACATGAGTACGCCTATTGCCTACCACTACGACGAGGACCAGTCCATTACGGTTACCTGCTAGATTGTCCTACTCGGTTACAGTAGTCCAAAACCACTTTGCTACTTCGAACATCCCTTTCCAAGACATATCACCTATTCAAGTAAAGATGACGCGTCCATTCAAAGTCTCAGAAATTGACGAATTCGATGCCTAGCTGAAAAATGGTGGACCAATGAAAATCAAACACAAATGTAAAAATATCAGAATTTAATTCTTTTTTTTCTCCATATCTAACAAAGCATTAATAAAAGTGAAACATTATATTAATAAACGTGTCTTATTTGTTCTTTTTCTTATCATATATATATATAACTTGCACCAATGAAAAGACAAAAAAGAAGAAATAGAGAAGTAGTCAATTTCTGATACCACTGACGAGTGGACTGTCTAATTCCCGGATGGTCCGTCTACGAAACTCAGCGTAATGTTGAAGGTGACGAATATATATATATATATATATATATATATATATATATATATATATATATATATATATATGTGTATGTGTGTGTGTGTGTGTGTGTGTGTGTGTGTATATATATATACGTAATAAGGTTTTCGGATACAACAATACATATATTTTCGTTGTCCTCTTATTACTAAGAGAAAAAACAAGAACAACATCTATTTCATACCTGAAGATGTCTGTAGGAACAGACGAAAGCTTGTAGTAAAAATAAGAACTAATACGGCAGAAATTTATAGAAACAAGGATCTTTTCATTCATAACGGATTCGGAGGTTTTTGTATATTATTTGAATTGTTTTGCGACGATGGATTTCTTGCCAATTAAATCATTAACTTTTGCATTTGTTTTTGTGTGAATAATTCATGTATATATATATATATATATATATATATATATATATATATATATATATATATATATATTTCATTGAATAAAATAGACAAGGAACTTTGATTTCGTTTTTATACAATTTCTCATGTGATCATAAAATTGATAATAAAATAAAATAAAAAAATAAACTATATATAAAAACGAAATGAAATTACCTTGTCTGTCGTATTCAATGAAATGTGCATGAAAAAAGGATTGCTGCCTAAATACACACACACACACACACACTCTCACATATATATATATATATATATATATATATATATATATATATATATGTAACCCGGATATGAGAAACCCGGATATAAGAGAAATTTTCTCTGGTCCCAAATTAGAGCCTGTGTTTATTGTATATAAGGTAGACCAAACCCGGATATAAGAGATTTATTCTCCAGTCCCGACAACTCTCTTATATCAGGTTACACTGTGTATATATATATATATATATATATATATATATTAGCTCTATCTCTGATATTGAGATATATAGATGTTAGCTCTATCTCTGATATTGAGCGCTTTCTAATAAAGTCATATAATATATAAATAATTATACATATATATATATTTATTTATATTTATATTCACTTTTATATATATATATATATATATATATATATATATATATATATATATATATGTATGCAAAAAATCTTTATCGAAAACAAATTACCTGTAATGTTTTTCCTCTCTGAAGAAATCAATATTGTGCGTTGGCTAATGAACGTAAACATGTTGACACTGGAGATTCTATTCTTGCTTTGACTCTTCAATTATGTATATGAATCAAATAAAGACCGGTAGCCCCGGCTTCAAAGCATTATGCGTTTAGTTCATTTTTCAGATACGGTTCGTAATAACTGTCAATGAAAAATAAACGATTTGCTGTCATTATCCAATTAATCAGAAAGTCTACGTTCTTACCCCCATACTTCTGGGATCATTTCTGCTTGCACCAACGGCCAAACTATGAAAATATCACTGGCGATGGAACTGGAGAATTTTCTATGCTTAAAATAGAAATTCAATTGATGCTTACAAAATAGTATCCATCCATTTAATAATTCGGTAAACATCAGAAACGTAGATAAACATCGTAATAAAATCAATCCCTCAAGCCTACGTGTTGATTTATTTCACCGCCATGACAGCCGAGCATGTGCAATATTTAGATTTGGCACGAAACAACTTCAGCGCATATATACAACGTAAAACACTAATTGTGAATTGATTCTGTGCAGGTTTTGGTTTTGAAGAGTGTTATCGTGTTACTCATTCGATTTTGGCTTTTAACGGCGATGATTTACGAGATTTGGTCACAGAATGAAGAACGAGATTTAAATAGTATGGCCCAGTAATACAAGATAGAAAATCTGGTAAAAAGATGAATACAAAGACAGAGAAAGAGTCTGTCACTGTCTAAAATCGAGAATGCCTATATAATGGATATGTGTGTCTTAATGAAAAGATGCAATGTATACCACACACAATCTCTTTTTCACTCAGTCGATCTGCCTTTCTTTATTTTTTTCTTTATTTCTTTCTTCCTAACAAGTTACCGCTGTTGGTGGATACAAATAAGAAAAATACAATTAGGATACAGGTTGTCCCTAAAATCAGGGCACATAGAAAATCTCATTAACTATATTTTTTTTTACCTCCACAGATTAAACATGGTTTTGTCTAAAGAAGAAAGAATTGACTTCTTTTTCTGGGGTACACTAAAGGAGAAGATGTACTTAATGAAAACCACAGATGCAACACATTTGATTGAAGTCATAAAAATGAATATGCTAAAATTGATGGCAATGTAGAGTTCACGTGAATCGTGCAAAGCACATAAACTTTGCTTCACAAATGATGGAAATCATATCGAAGATGTTATTTGTTAATATCAAAATCTAATAAAATCTTGTAGAAAATATTCCTTGGAAATGTGTATTTTTCCCTGTGTGTCTTATACTTTAGTGACGCCTTATATAGAAACGACAATAAATTATGTTGATGTATTTTAATGCAGCATTCTTTTTTTCTGGTCCCGTCCTCAAATCTGTGAGTCTATTCATTTGATTTTAACACATGATTATATAATAAGGCATGAAACTGCTTGATACTTCTGTTAACTATCATAATTTCTCAGGAATTTCACGCAAAGAACATTTTTTTAGAACTATTCTCTTCATTTTTTTACCGTGCATAATTATCTTCCAATCATCTAACAAATTAAGCTGTAGTCGTTGTCGTCTCCTCTCTTATTTTCAAAGCGCAAATATGTATATATGGCTACATGTTTGCATTTATATGTATATAAATCGAACAGGTGGATCTAATAAGCCTAGGGTGTAACTCGTCTAATTGAAGGAAAACACTTATAAAACCCTGGATACCTTATGTCTAGAAGTGTTTCTCAAACATTTTAACCAATGTAAAACCGAGGCGAAAATGAAAATACCATAGCACAATTAGCAAAATTTTAAAGGGTATAAATCTAAATGTTATGAAATAAAACCATAGATATTTTTTTAAGAAAATACACACACCAATATGAACTTACTTTATTTAAATGTCCCAATTCAACTATTTGTGCAACTTATTTAATGTAAAACATCTGCCTGGTGTTTTTCGCGATTTCTTCAATGTTTGGTCTAATGTGCGATAAGCAGACACTCATTTCTCCTTCAGTAAATCATAGTTTTCTCGCTTCTTATTTTTTTATGTTATTTAGCGTTGTGAAGCTCAATTCACGTAAATAAGAAGAAAATTACAATAAAACTGATAAAGCCATTTTAGTTAATGTATTGAAATCCAGAATGTATCAATGGATACCGTCGAATGTTTTGAGCCCACGATCACTAGAAATCATTAAACAGTTTTTAAAAAGTTAAATTTAAAAAATAAAAATATGAAAAATGAATATTAAAACAAATACTTAAAATAACATGATCGAAGAATAGTGAAATGAATTATTTGAAAAAATTTAAATTTTTAATTTTAATAGTTATTCATTTATTCACTGTTCCGTTACTACTTCCACACAAATATATATATATATATATATATATATATATATATATATATATATATATATATATATATATAAACAGTGACAATATTTCGTGGCATATTTAAAAGGGTCGTGGTTGAGAATCACTGGTCTGGGCTCTTGGTCAAATCTTCCTGTTTCCACGAGGAAAGGTCTGGAGTCACAAAAAACAGTTCAAGACTGTGTTCAGCAACGAACGGACAACACCTACAATGGTAGTGGAATCATGTATATCAGTATCTGCCTTTCCATTAGACTATTACAAAGACCTCGAGCTGGATGCCTTACTGCACGAGTTAGTCTATCCTTCATATCTAGCTGCCCAAACTGTGTTTAGTGAAGAGAAGGGAAGCCGGGATCTAGAGGCTGGGCCATCCAGCAACAAAACATCGTAGTCACTTTATTCGGATGAAAGCCGAATCTAAATCTATATATTACAAAATTGTGAACTTATTTAAACTATTTATATGGTTCGGACTATTGCCCCCATCTTTACTTTTATATTCATGACGTTTCGTCAGTTGTACGCTCCGGCCTTCTTCAGATGATATACGTTGAAATTTCGAACCGAACCGTTTATTTCGCCCACTGTGTGCGTGTTGGGGTGATTTATTTTTTCGTCCCATGCTTTTTCTGGATATTTTAATTTCAGTTATCACCTTTCAGTAACTCAACTCTCCAAATTTTTATTCACCTCTGCTATGGCCATGTATGGAACTCAAAATTCTTTGGATTAGTTCAACCAACGTTTATTTCAATCTGAGAAATATAGAAAGCAAACTGTGAACTCTCCATAATCTCTTCTGAATTTCATTCAGTTTCAACCATAACAAACGAATTAAAATATAACTTGTTAGTATTTTTTTAGTTTATATTTTTCCGCATATATAAGACCCAATAGCAATACAAAATCCAGAATAGGTATGTTATATGAGCGAATAGGGAGTGAGCAAGTTTTTTCTTCCTTATCCTGTCAGCTCAAGCAAGGCACTAAAGCCACTAAGATGCAAAGGACTACTGACAATGAAAGAAGATGTGAAGACTTTCTTGAGGAGAAAAGATAGTAAAAAAAAGAGTATTCAGGAAGACAAAAGGAGGAGATTGATGTTGCATTAATTTTTTTAAAGATCTTAGTTGAGAGAATCCGGAAGAGATTTTCAATAGAAATGCAAGAAAATTAACTATTAGAATAGGACTTACGTTTACATTTAGCTATATATAGGCCGCCCCCTCAAGGTAAGGCTTCAAGAACACCAGAAAGCTGTAACACGAGTGGAAGTGAAAAAAGCAGGCTTGGCTGACCACATATGGAGAGAAAAGGGAGATCACCGCCCTATGTTGGATCATGTTGAGATCATAAACAGGGAACACCATTAGAAAATTCGTAAACTTAAGGAATCAGCATATATTCTAGGCCACAAAAATCTCCTGAGACGACCAAGGATAGAAATAAATACAATATGGGAACCAGTAATAAGGAGTGCCAGAGAAAAGCAATGATAACAACAAAGTTGCAATATGAGCTCTCGTAAAAACATGTAGATACCAGCAAAATTGCGGTATGAACACTGGTAAAAATGGTTGCTGAAGACATTACGTTTATAATACGCAGAAATTCATAGCCTCAAGGAAACATGGCGTTAGTTAGATCCAGTTAGGACCCAAAGAGTGTGAGTTCAATACCCAATTAAGGCAGTAGATAACTTTCAAAGGGGAATTAACAGGAGATAACTGATAACTGACATCCATTAAACATGGCACGTGGAACTAGAACAGTCTACCCCAAAATAAAGGGTTCAGTTCGACATTCCAGCCACCTGAAAAAGGCCGGAGCGTATAACGGTCAAAACGTTGTAATAAATATGGCGACAAATATGAGGACAATAGTCCGAATAATGTAAATAAAGTACATAATACCTCATCTCAAAATTATAGACAGATACATATAGCTAGTTCAATAGTAAAACGATTAGGCCTAGTTTGCAATCTAGTAGTACGCTTAAATTCATGAGGTCGTTGTACCAACAGGGGAAGTCATTATATAAATTGACATGAAGATATTTATAGAAATGGGTAAAAAAAACATTAGAATAGAATTTATGGTTGCATCTAGCTACTTCAAAAGTTTAACTGAGACTCAATCTGAACTTAAATTCATAGGTAAAAATCAGGTGCGTTCATCAGATTAATTATTGTGAAAATATTTTTAGAAAAAGCAGAGTGAAGTGACATGACGTCAGTGTTTTAAAGGACTGAAGTCGTGATGCCAGTTCAGGAACCATAAAATTGTAAATTATTATATGGATTTTTGTCGAGTATCAGGAGATATATAGAAGGATCACCAGACCATATATGGCAGCAAAAATCAATCCACGGACGAATGGTAGATGTATAAATGTTCAAGATGAATTCTAGCGAAAAATACTGTCTGGCACACAGTGAAATACATCTCTAGTAGCAGACCTAACAATTGATTCAATATTCGACTTATGTTAGTGGAAAATGTGAGCTCAAGAAAGAACAATGAGTTGCTATCCTGAAGATTAAAGAATTGACCCTCGAATTGAGGGTTTGGTTATGGTTATAGTAATCAGGGAAGCAAATCCCCAGGAGCCCATTCAACAGTTCTAGAGAAGTTGTTGTCTGTGTGCAACTTCCTCCTTATGCATGGAATATGAAGACATGTAACTCTATTTCGGTTGCTTCCCCCCAAAAAAGACCGAAAACTAATCTTAGCAAAGTGAGACGTTTGTTACGCTAATATTTACAAAGCTATCACAGCCATTATGTATAACTTAATTGGATAATAGATGTTCGCTTATCGCTTAAATTTGATTTGGTGTACTGAGTTCAGCCAAACTCGCTGCCTTAGTTTTATCACAAATACAACATGTATAAATCCAATTCTTCGTGACTTAGCTCGGGATTAATAGAACAGGAGATAGAGCTCATCTATTAAGTTTATACATAAGTATTATTGAAATGTTCTCGATCTGTTTTTCTTCGTCAATCCAATACAGGACCCAGACATACACAAGGTGAATGGTTACTGAATTAAATTCCTGTAAGGGGTCACGCTAGAGTAATGGATTTCGGGTCGGAATGAGGAATCGGGAGCTGAGTCAGAATTCTAGTCGACTTACGTGCTAATAGCCTTGTGAAAGCTACGAACCCAACAGCTATGGGTAAATAGTAGGACAGTCTGAGTTTTATAGCCTTGGTTGTCAACCGGACTCGGAGAAGAAAAAAAAAACTGTGAATTCAAAACTGTATGTAGCCCTGTCGAAGCACATAATATGCAGCTAAAGAAAGGGTCGTTCGCCGACTACTAAGGGCTTAAAAGGAGAAGGAAGATGTGTATATTATGAGGATATGTAGTATATATTACAACTTAGACTAGACTTGGAGTGTTTAAGCTGGTCTTAATCAGGGAAATCTTCTCCCGGGAATCAGTACCACGAATTGACAATTCTGCAAAAGAAGATGGGTGAAATTTCCTCTTTATCAATGGAATACAAAAGAATGAGGAGTTGTTGATATACTGTAGTTGACATGGTCAATCTTATTGTTAAACTGGTGGAACTATGATTGTAACTCAGCTGAAAAGATGCTATAGAAATAGCGATACAGTAGCAAAGTTGGCAGTCAGCGTATTACAGACTAGCAGCATGACCCGGCGTTGCCCGTGCTTGATTCAAAAATCGTACGGCTCATACAGCAATCGCTATCACTTGACTTAAAATATTTTTGCCCTTCCTTGCCTTTAAAGGAGTGCCCTTCGCAGTGCTGATGTTGCTACATGCCTTACTTCTTGCCTATCTCGCACTGCGAATTTTTTCTAAGCTCTAGGCTAAACATTAAATCTGTTACGAAAAAAGAAGTAAACAAAATGAACACAAAACGATCAGCTTTAAAAAAAAAAGAACTCGTAACTGGAAAAACCGAATGAAAAAAGAATATTAACAACAAATAATTTTAACCCAACCCAGTTCTGCGGAATCAGAATCAACGTTGAGTTTAAGCAAGCGAATGAGCCAATTGGAGTAAAGTACCATGCAGATTTAAATTCTTTCCCACTTGTGACGAATGCAGCTATCGATTTTTTTTTGCATGCTAGCATGCTAGTTAACATTCGTGTCAGTCAGCTGTTGGCTCTCACGCTGGTCAGTAGAATCTTCCTGCCTATTCGTGGCAGCCATCTATAGGCTCTCACTCTGGGTAGAACAAAATGGCGGCAAACTTGGCCTTCCCACTAACTTGGAGCATGTGCATGTAAATGTTGGTGCAAATCTGTCGAAAATTGGGGCCGTGCATTCATTACACACACACACACACACACACACACACACACACACACACACACACACACACACACACATCCTGCCTTTTATAGATAGAGATACCGTAATGATACACTAAAATTATAATATTCTAGAGCGGTGATAATTATCTCTACTAAAACAAGTATCAAAACCTTTGAAATGTTATTCGTCTATTACGTTCTGTCAGCTTATATGTACGTTTTCAAACCACTACCCCTAACTTTTGTTTTATAAAGTAACATTTACTTCTTTTTCTAAACCAGTGTAGCTATATACTACTATGAATACTCTTTTGTATGTCATGTCTCTTTAGGACATATGGCTCTCCACAATTTTGGATCATTTGTAGCTTTTAATAATTTTTTCTTTTCGTTATTTCCCCTAAATCCTGTTTCGTCATCCATTTACTTAAGCCCATCCAGTATTTTATGTGCTGTTTCCTTTGTCCCTCTTGTCCTCAATCTGTCCTGTGAGTATCAGATTTTCCAAGCCGTCTGTCGTCATTATGTGCACTAGAAATTTCAACTGTCTCTTCTTCATGTTAAGTATAAGTTTTCTTTTTTTTCTTCCTTTTTTCCAAAAATTTAGTCGTTGTTCACATATTCGGTCCATGTTATCCCCAGCATCCTTCTGTAGAAACATTTCTGTTGCTTCAAGTCTCCGGTTAATCTTTGAGGAAATTGTCCAGCATTCACTGTCATATACAGATCACGGAACAGTTCAGTACTTTTTTTTGTTTTTAATGAAGTTTTTCTGTCTCTTAATATTCTGCTTGGGATATATATATATATATATATATATATATATATATATATATATATATATATATATATATCCCAATGTATCTTAGGATTTCAATGTCGCATTTTCTGTCCTCTGTTAAAACACTTCTCAGATATTTAATTTTTTTATTATTTTTTTTTTTTGCTTGTTTGATTTTGGTATCTCCGATTTAAAATTTGCATTTGGGTCTCATCCTTTTGCTAATAACCATGCATTCTGACATTTAAAATTGATAGTGAGTCCTTTCTTCTTGCATTCCTTTACTACCTTCTATATGAGTTCTTGTGGCTTTCTTTATGTGTCTGCTATCACCCCACTATATATTTAATGTTGTTAAGATTGTGTCCACCAATAACGAATCCTAGTATTTTATTAGTGTACGCTAGAGCTTCCAGTGTTTTTAGAGTCAAATATAAAAGACGCTTTTCAATTTTCCCAAATAGGTCAGCACATCCCGGCAACAACGCTATTACATTGTTTCAGTGAAATTGTTAGACGCGACATCAGGCTTATAGTGTGTATTTGTTTGAACCAACCGCGTATCGACCTGGTTATTTGGTTAATAAATACAGTCAAATATTGCAATGCTGCAGGAATATTTGTCAGCAAACACGCTGAAGCAGTATTTTGTATACAGTCTTGGATTTGTGATGATTGCATACTTGGACAGAGATGAATTGCTTTCATGTCCTTGACGCTAATCCACTCCTCGAGGAGAGTCAGCTATCAATGTAATGGCTTACAAGGAGAAATTGTTAGACTGAATGACTGCAGTCCTATTCGTCGGTGATCAACGGAGACGGTGTGGAGGTCGGGCGAGGGGTCAAGGCTGAGTAAAGATAAGAGAGCTTTTGTTAAGAAAGTTATTATTAAATTAATAGCTTTCTTTTGACGAGTTTTGATATATTGTAATGCGTTTCTCGGCCTCAGGCACTTTTGTAATCGGAAAATTATGTATGTATGACCTGGGTCACACTCCGAAAGTGGCAGATTCTAATTAACTATTTAAGTATCTGGTATTGGACAGAGTTTAATTTACATTGGTATATACACACGCATATATATATATATATATATATATATATATATATATATATATATATATATATATATATATATATATATATATATATATATATATATATATATATATACAGTTATACCTCACATACATATACACACGGAAGTACGCGCATTAATGAACTTGTTAAGCAATGCGCACATACGTAAATTAGGATTCGATATATTTGTGAAGCTCTGAAGACAATTAGATAGTGTTCGTTTTCTCAGCTGAACTGCAATCTTTAGAAAGTCTCACCTGCATGAATATTAGACTTTTTTAGTATTTAACCCAAAGCATTTTAATAATGCCATGATAACGCAAGGGTTTACTTGGAATGGAAGAGAATGAAAAGACTTTAGTGACGAGAAAGGACAAAAAAATCACTGGTTTTAGAAAGGCAGAATATGACAACTGGTGTTGCATTTAAATTTTTGAAAATTGTCAGTGGCAGAGAAGTAAGATATAAAGCGATAAGTGTAAGAAAAGAAACTATTTAAATAAAACATACGGGTGCAGCTATTTAGTTAACCATTAGACCTAGTTGGCAATCTAGTAGCACGCTTAAATTTGTAGAGTCGAGGCACGAAGGATAAAGGTTCATCAGAACAATCGCCATAAAAATACTTGTAGAAAAAAACAGAGGGAAGCCGCGTCATGTCGGTGAGAAAGTGACTGAAGTCGAGATGCCAGGTCGGGATCTATAATACTAGCGGATCTTCTTTGAATTTTGTCAAGAATTTCAAGGTACATAGCAAGAAGACCAGAAAAAAAAGATGTGCTAGTTATATTCAATACATGGACAAATGGTATAGTTAAAAATGTGTAATATAAATTCTGAAGAGAAAAATTGTCTTGCTCGGCACAGTGAATCAAATTTCCTAGTAGCACACATAGCAATTGATTAATCATTCTACTTCATGTCAGTGGAAAACGTGAACCCACAATGAGTTGCTCTCATAGAGGTTAGCATCAGCCGTGTTTATGGCAGAAAAAAAAACTTATCTATGGCGATTAAATGAAAACCGTTTTTTTTTTCTTTTTTGGAGGCGGTAAAATTTAGAAGCCATTTCTCGCTCCAGTTAACCCTTAATTCGGGTTCTTTACGAGAGAAATTGCCTGTTTTATTGGACCTGTTGAATTTGCTGCTAACACATCAGTAAACATTTGTATAATTATTTAGGAACTATTGACATTAGGAATATCTTTCATGAAGTTAAGAAACAACACTGTGAGATCATTGCATTAATGTAAAATGAACAAAAGCCTGTCCATTCAAAAACTTCATTATATAGGGGGTTTTTTGGAACGATTTGATTAAGCCAAATATTTGCCGTGACGCTTCGTAGCCTTTGAGCGTATGGAAAAACTAGTATGCCTATCGAACGGCATCGAGATGGAAATATTTGGTCATGTTAGGGGATACCAATATTTCTCACATCAAAGACAAATATCCTTAGACCATTTCCTTTCTATCATTTGATTATAGTGGTGAAGGTTTGTGCAGAACCAAGACCACTTTTTGGAAGAGCCGAATACAGAGAACGGGTGCACAGTATGCTACAAGTTCCCCAAAGAACCCTACGCAGGTTTCCAGTTCAGAGTTGTCCTTCTCCTAGACCGTTATATCTTGCTATTTACTCATACCTGAGGTGGGGAGAAACGATAGATTCATACCTACCCCAACGTATTCGCACCTAAGTGAATGTAATGAACTCGACTGGAATTCGAACACGGCTCTCCGATTTTTCAATCACAACCGCCATCCATTACTACACCGTGCATATATGTCTTCGGCCATTTTAAAGTAATATAAACTTCTAATAACTGCCATCTGATCAGTACATGCTTTTTATTTATTTATCTACTGATTAAACTTTGGTCATCTTTTTAATGCTTAATTATCATATTTATTAGCAGTGGTTCTGAATGAGCACTGAACATGCAGAACGACACTCAAAAATGGGCATGCAAAACATTTCGACAACTTGACCACTTTTGTTTTCTCTTTTCTGTTCCACAGTTGAAAGGCAATATTTTTTCGGAACAGGACCGATTTCTCTCTACATATAAGGTAAATTCTGACATCGAGTTCCTACATTCTTTAATTCGGAAATTGACCAAGACAGCAAAATATCGCGAAGTTATCAAAAGATACCAGGAAGAAAACAGCGATGATTGCCAAGTATATGAACCAGCGAGTAATGGCTATGGAACTTGGAATGCCAAGAAGTGGCATTTCAGACATTTTCACAAACTCTCATCAAACTAGAAGTGTCTTGAATCGACCAAAATAAGACCGCCTTCGAAAGGATAATACGGAGATTCATTAGAACAGCAAAAAACTCAGTGAAAGAAAACTTCTTCAATTTGGTGTCAGTAAAATCCTTCAAAATACCTACTGAATAAATTCATTTCAACGGAGAAATCAGCTGTAAAATAAAACCATTTGCAGGTAACATTATGTTGGTTAAAGTGATATGAATTGTGGGATTCAGGCGCCTGAGATAGGATCACATTTATAATGTAACAAATGTAGCTGCATTGTATAATATAACTGTGCATTTTTTGACGGCAGACAAGAAAGCGAAATAGACCAAGTTATACAACGAAACCTATGAAGTTTTGGGAGTAATGCTTTGGGTTGTATAAATATGGATGGTTCAAGAGAATTGGTTAGAATAATACAGAGATTGACCAAGGCAGCAAAAAGCCCAGTGAAAGAAAACTGATAAATGATTGACAAAAGCGACTTGTTCAGTTTAATGTCAGTATATAAGCATAAAAGAATTTGAAGGCAAAATTAAGTATGAACTTCAGGGTACAGATATAATCATATTCACCTGTAAAAATAAACTCCTACAGGAATGCGAAATGAGCCACGTTGAAGAACGAAAACAGAGAGTTTTTTTTTTTTTTTTTTTGTAAGAGCCTGACCCTTTAGGTCTGCTTAAAAATAGATGAATCAATACTGTTTAAAATTGACGATTCCTCGAATAGTAAATATCGTTACTGACTTGAATGAAGGCGAGATATTGCATACAATATAACAGAGACTGGTTGATGAATGTGTTACAGTATTGCAAGATTGGCCAGATTAAAGAGCTGACTTAAATCACGGATCAAATGTCGACAGAACTAATGAGTAGAATTCATCAAAAGAATCTCCACGATCTTGAGGTGTTGGTGCCACGCCACAGGGAATGGTCACTGTGAAGATGTTGAAGGATGTGTACACATCTCATCCCAGGCGCATTAAAGCAATTATTCAAGCTACAGGAAGTCACAGAATATATTATCAATGGGCATTAACTTCTTAAAATCAATATTATACAATAATATTTCATTAAAGACATTTTTTCTCTTCAAAATGCAGCGTCTGACTTGGTTTATGCGAGGATAGCAATTTCTTTTGCACAGCCGCTTTTGGGTAATGTATCCCATAGTCTTGAGAGCCCCAGGTCAAATATAATAACTAAGTTATTTTTATTCTGGGTTCGTAATTTTGGGCAAAGCGTTTGGAATGAAATTAATAAAGGTTTTTCTTAATGAATATATTTTTGAATATATGAATATAGATTTTTTGATTATGTGTGAAAAAAGAGGCAATTATTTTTAATATTATCTCGCAGCGCAATATATATATATATATATATATATATATATATATACAAGTTAACATTGAAGTCAAAGCTTAGACAGTCTGTTTCATGCAGGACCTGACGATTGCATCTACCATGAAACTGTCTCCACTAAGTGTTGCCTTTTATATTTACACACGCTCTATCTCTGATATTGGGCACTTTATCCTATAAATATAGGACACGGACATATTTTTTATATATATATATATTATATATATATATATATATATATATATATATATATATATATATTTATCAATTCACCCACAGGAATTGAATGTGGCACAAGGCCTTTTAATGTGGGTATGTCTGAGCCCGTAGGCCCAGCCAAAATAAAACCCATCTAAACCCGTCCAAGCGGGCTAGTTCAAATCAACCTCCCGAACGAAACCCCACCCTTCGGCGGAGCTTCGTCCGGGTTCCTCTCTGCAAGCAGAGAGTTCGACAGACACCCGACCCGGCAACTCACAAAGCGCAGATACTACACTTTGATCCTAGCCACCGGGCCGAGCGGGTATTCTTTTTATAGATACTAGAGTCTAGTTATATATATATATAGATAACTACACTCGTTTCGAAAAACCCTCGAATTTTTGATTCGCTAATCAAATCAATCTCGAGAGAAAAAAAGGTTTTAAAAAAAGAAAGAGCTACAAACATGAACTTCTGCCGACAAAAAATCGCACAGATGCAGGTCTGAAGCCCAAAGAAAAAACCCCGATACGAGTAACAACTAACTAACAAAAGAGCTCAATACAACCGTAGAGCAGACCTAGATACACCTAGTGAGCCAGACAAACCTACCTAGGTTTGTCTGGCTCACTAGGTGTATCTATATATATATATATATATATATATATATATATATATATATATATATATATTATTATTATTATTATTTATTTAAGAGACTGTTTTGAAACCAAAATTGCTGCTTTTTTAGTGTTTTGCTGATAGGAAGGTATATAATGCAAGCAGTATTTATGGTAATATGCTCAATAGCTGAGACAGAGATAGAGCGTTAATAGAATTATCATGAAAAGTATTTTTTCATCTATCTTGGCAGTGTTTCCGTTATGATCATATCTTACTTCAGAGTTTCGTGTTCACATAGATATGACTACTCGATAATTTTCCTATATATATATATATATATATATATATATATATACTCTATAATTTCTATATATATTATATATATATATATATATATATATATATATATATATATATATATATATTTTCTATATATATTTTTATATATATATATATATATATATATTATAATTTTCTTGTATATATATATATATATATATAATTTTTGTATATATATATATATATATACTCTATAATTTTCTATATATATATATATATATATATATATATATATACTCTATAATTTTCTTTATATATATATATATATCTATAATTTTCTTATATATATATATATATATACTCTATAATTTTCTTATATATATATATATATATACTCTATAATTTTTTTCTATATATATGTATATATATATATAATCTATAATTTTCTTATATATATATATATAATTTTCTATAATATATATTTATTGTTATATATATATATATATATATATATATATATATATATATATAATTTTCTTATAGGAGAATATATATATTCATTGAAATAATTTTCTTGTATATACAGTCGGATGGAATACATAAAATCTATTTCTCCAAACAAGTTCTCATGAAAATAGTTTTCTCAAGTCCATAATTTTGTCTTTATTATCATATATATATGTGGTTTTTAATTTCCTAAGGTTTTATTTAAAACGAGAGCAATGACAAACTCGTTATCACGTCCACATATTCTCTTCTAGTTACATGCGATGTCCATTTTAGCTGTTATTTCTGTTGAAAAAGCTCAAGTAATGTCGTTTCTGTTATCTGACATTTATTTCAAACAAGTTCTCGCCAGATTAGTTTCAAGGTTTGAAGGATTGTCTTTCTTTACAAAGACTGATATGGTTTTCCGTCCTCAAAGGTTTTTTAACCATTAACTTAGGGAATGACAAACTTACAGCGTGATAGTTTAGATATTTTTCAATAGGTTGCGATCCATTTTTAGCTGTTATTTATATGAAAAAGTCCCCATCTGACGAGACTATTTCAGACTATTTCGGCGGGTTGGGGGGGTCGCCAGATTACAAGGTTTGAAGGCAATAAAGACCCATATCTTGAGCGAAACCATTTTAACCATTATTCTATGTTCAGTTTCTTATACTAAATGTGTTTAGATGATCTTTCCATAGGTTTGATCTATTACGATTTCTTTTACTAATATATTGTTGTAGCATACCTACAGACGATAATAGGTTTGTCCCATAATAGGTTTGTTCACATAAACACAGTATGATAGTTTGCAGTCGGAGATTCACCTCCGGCTGCGCTGGTCAAACACTCCGCCTCCGGGCAGAAAGGATCCCCAGACGAGGCTATATAGAAAGACAGAGTATCGTCTCGAGAAAAAAGCTACTCGGCCACATTTTATACAGGGTCTACTGGGAATTTTTGGCCGAGCTTACGGGCTTAGATACTTCATATTAAATTCAGCCTTGTGCCACATCTGATCGCCACATCTGATCGCGTTGGGCGGTTGGTAGCTATCCTGCAGGTGGAGATTCGTCTCCAGTTGTGCTAGTCAAACTCTCTGCCTCTAAGCAGAGAGGATCACCAGAAGGGCAGTCTTGTCTCAGGAAACAGCTACCGGACCCGTTTTATACGGTGACATTATGGCCAAGCCTACGGGCTCGGATACCCCGCATTAAATTCGACCACATCTAACCGCGTAGGGCGGTTGGTAGATATCCTGCAGTTGGAGATTCATTGTGGAATTCACTTGACTCACGTCTAGCAGTGGACTACTTTTTTGTACACGCCGCTTATATGCGTCGTTTGTGTCGTAAGTAATATAGTTCAATACGAACCTACGTGTGATTATTCTATTCAGTAACCTTCCTTACAATTAAGGCACGTAATATCTAGGGTCCAGTCATGCCGAAGAGTGAATATTTTTTTTTAATAACATTTATTGAATATACAGGCAGGTAGACCAGAATAATAAAATATATTGTTTAATAAATAAATGAACCGTCTACTCAAATATGAGTATCCACTAAAAATAACGTTTAATATGATATTATATCATGATTTACTTATATATATATATATATATATATATATATATATATATATATATATATAGAAGTCAACATAGAGGCGACAGTCTGTTTAATGCTATGGAACAGACTGTCGCGTCTAAGTGTTGACTTCTATGTTCACTTTTATATTTGCCCACGCTCTATCTCTGATATTGAGCACTTTATCCCATAAAAATAGCACATCTTAAAACTATATATATATATATATATATATATATATATATATATATATATATATATATATATATATATATCGTAGTTTGTCTTACGAATTTTCCTTCTAAATGTTTTAAAACATACATTTATATTATTCCACTGTAGTTTATATTAGGAACAAAAAAAATGTCTGAGATTAGAGGACGCCTCAAGCGATATAATGCACGAGAATAGGTTTTTACATAATAATGCTGTCCTTTTTTTTTTTTTTTTTTTGCTGTGCTTCCGGAGTTTTTCTTTCTAAAGATTACAACGACAAGAATAAAAAAAAAAAAAAATTAGTGGAATGCTAAAGAAAAAGACCTTACTCAAGAAGATAATAATCATTCTGAGATGTGGACCTTTGGTCGCATTTTTAGAAGATACATGTTTCGAAAGCTTTTACATTAATAATAATTCTCAGAATTATAGCCAAATATACTAAAGGGAGAGGAAAAAATTACTGAGCCGCTATGTGATATCTGTCCTTCTACATGGCAGTGAATGCTGGACAATCTCCTTAAAGACGAGGAATATATCTGAAGCAGCAGAAATGTAGTTTAGAAAGATGCTGAGGGTATCATTGGCCGTGAGCAACAACGAGTTTTTGGAGAGAATGGGGGGAAAAAAGGATACTGATACTTAACATCAGGAAGCGGCCGTTGAAATGTATGGGGCACACAACGAGAAAGGAAGGTTTGGAAAATCGGAGACTCGCAGGACAGATTGAAAGAAAGAGGGTCAGAAGAAGCAGCGTAAACCATACTTGATAGGCTTGAGGGAACGGATAACAAGATTTGGGAGAAATAACAGAAAACAAAAGTTATTAGGAGCTACTAGGGAGAGGAAGATGTTGAGGGCCATGATTGTCTACGCCTTCAAAGGTCATGGCACATAAAAGAAAGAGAAGTAAACTCTGGAAGGAAATATATTCAGCGTCAAAGTCCAAAAAAGATAAATTAAATGAAAGTCTTAGCAGTGGAATCAAGGGACTATCGACCAGTTTATAAGCGTTTCTATCGATCGGGCTTGTCTGACAAAGTTGATTATCTATTTAAATTACTATTCGGTGAAGACAGTAAAACAATCCAGAACAAGAAACAAATCAACTGAATACGGATAATGAATGAAAAATACCGATAATTACTGAAAAGTAGAAAGTGACGGGTGGCAAGGAGGCCTATTCTCACAGGATTTATTTAACCTCTGTAGCGAACAAATTGGGAATACCAAAATCTAACAAGTGGAAAATTTAAACATCTGGAAATAGGTTTAGCATAGAACGGAAAGAGAGACACTGATATTCAAAGGTGCACTGGGATAGCGATAGATGCCATCCAAAAGCTAAACAATTTATTAAGAAACAGAAAAACAATCTTTAGAAATAAAAAAAATACTACTACTGAACTGTTATGTAATATCAGTCATCCCATATGGGAATGAATTTTGGCACTTCATTGTGGTGTAATTTTTATCAAGCTTTTTCCGTGAGATCAATTACGACTGAGTAGTGAGTTCGATCCTCACTGGGTTTTACGAACTTTCAGCATTGTGCCACATCTAAGCTATGCTTACTAAAACATGATGGCCCTTCGACGTGGTGTAATGATTAAAAATTTGTCATGCTTGATCATATACAAGTGAATAGTGAGTTCGATCTTCATATAGTGTACCATACTCACAGCCTTGTGTTACGTTTAATAAATCACTATATGGCAATAAATCCTGGATTCTCTTCACAGATGAAGAAGAGACTTGAAGCAACAGAAATGGAATTATCCTGGAGATTTTTAAGAATAACATGGGCCGAAGCAATGAAAAAGTCTTAGAAAAAAAATGAAACAAAAAGAACACATTTACTTAGAATCAGGAAGAGGCAGTTGAATTTTATAGTGCGGATTAATGAGGAAAGCAGGCTTGGAAAAATTGATACTCAGAGGACAGATTGAAATCAAAAGAGGGACAGAGAAAACAACGTATAAGCTACCGAGCAAGCTTGAGTAAATGAATTTTGGAGCAAGGATTATAAAACAAAAAGTTAAGATAACAAAAAGACAAAATATATTAAGAGCTACAAAGAACAGGAAAGTGTGGAGAGCCATGATCGCCTACGTGCTTAAGGGACATGGCGCATAGAAGAAGAAGAAGAAGAATGAGCTTGAGTAAATGGATGACCGAGCAAGGCTTAGTCGAGATAACAAAAATATAAAATTTATTAAGACCTACAAAAGGGAGAAAATTTTGGTGAGCCATGATCGCCTACGTCCTGAAGGGACACGGTATATAGAAGAAGAAAAGCGAGCTTGGATAAGAGATAGCGGAACTACGAGAGATAACATAAAGGCAAAATATATTAAGATCTACAAAGTACAGGAAATTGTGGAGAGCCATGATCGCCAACGACCTAAAGGGACACGGCAAGTGGAAGAAGGAGAATGAGCTTGATGGCGGAGCAAGATTTAGGTGAGAAAACAAAATGACAAACTTTAATAAGAGCTACAAAAATACCGGAAATTGTGGAGAGCCATGATCATCAATGTTCTGAAAAAGAGGATCGGAAAATAAAATGATAAATATCAAGAGAAGAATAGTTTTATCATCATTAATTACAGGTGGGCCTATTATTCTATGCGCCATGCTCTTTCAGATGGTTAGTGATTATGGCGATCCACAGCTTCCTACAGCATTAGCAGAAGAATAATTAAAAATAACTTTGAGCAATTAAAGCCTGTAGGTCTTAGCTAGTAGCATCGTACTTTTAATCACGTGGACAGGTGATACAAAATCTAAAGAGCTGTAGTACTTGTGAGTGAAAAACTATTTTCCACCCTCTAATCTGTCTCTCTGAAGGGCAAGTATGGCAAGCTTATTATAGCTCTATAGCTACTTCCATTGATAGTGCTTGGATGAACTGCATAACTTGGTTCCATCAGTTCTAACATTCATGGCTCGGACCCGCCATGCCACTTGGAGAAAACCGCTCAAATTCCTACCGTTTTTCATTGGTAAGAAGTAACTTCTACTCGAAAAGCTTATTCCCGCGAACCACTGGTATGTGGAACCGACTACCAAGAGGATGTTTCCACGGCCACTATAATCTTAACATATTCAAGTCTAGAGTTAACCATTAGTTTCCTCTACTATCCGCATAAACTGTCTCTTACACGAGTGGCTCGCGGGCCATGCACCTCACTGTAAAAAAAAAAACCATGTACCGTATCATAAGAAAGTAACGTCCATTTTCATACACACGTCCTCCAAGCACCTAACCAGCATAAATAAGAAATCTAGAGGTAATATACATAAACAACACTCCGCATTAATTTCAAACAAAATAAAATTAGAAATGTCGGTTTCGTTTTTTCTCCTATCTGCATAAACTGCCTTTTAATGTAACCCTCTACTTTGAGTGGTCCCGTGCCTTGTACAGGGTAAAACTTACTATAAAAAAGCAAATGAATCAATTAAACTCATCAAAGGAATAGAAAATAATAACATAATCAATATGATGATGTTCTACACTATTTGAAATGAAATGATAGACAGTCATCCCACCTTGATAAAGATGATTCACTGTGTCGTGCCAGACTCTGTATTTCACGTTAGAATACTTTTTGCGCATTTATAAACCTACCATTCCTCTGCGTATTGGATATTGCTGCCATATCTGGTTTGGAGAACATGCTATATATCTAGAGATTTTGGACAACAAGAATGGTCTGTAATATTATTAGCCCTGACCTGGCATCTCGTCGTTAGGTAATTCCCACCATCGTGCCGTGGATTCCCGCCTCCTTGTCTATATATATTTCCATGGCAGTTGTTTTGATGAGCATCATTGGTACCTCGATAAATGACACGGCACATAGAAGAAAACTAGAATGTTGAGTCGTTATGACAGTTTAACTGTTAAACTGGTTAAATGTAACCATAAGTTCTATCCTAATATTATATTTTCTCGCACTTCTTGCCTTTGCAAATATCATCCACCGTCTTGCTCCGCTGGCACCTAAAATCTTCAAAACTGTATATGAAGAAAAATATGGAAAAACAAAAATCCGAATATGCAAGTATGCTGTTTTAATGTTGTTTCAATATCGACGTCAGACGTTTCGGTTTAGTAGACCTTCTTCAGGACATAGTTATTAAAACATAATTAAAATTGGACGATATTCAAGTCAACATGAAAAGACGATAGACATAAGACTGGTATTTATTCATACAAAAAGTACAAATTGTGGCACGAGGCCAATAAAGGGGAGGGCTGGTCAACACTAACTATTTTATACCTAGCTAATCAGATTGGCGACCCATTCGTACATTACATTTACCCATTCACCAAAAGAACTCGTCCATCACCAAACAAGCCTTCAACCACTATAATACCACGTGCTCTCAAGGGAGACCTACCAAATTCGCGCCCCATGCCATAAAAAATTTAATGATGATATATATACAATTCTAATAATGATAAAATGAGTGGGGAGGGAAATTAACCCAATAATAAACTTAAAATAAACACAAATACAAACTAGACGATGGACATAAGAGTAAGACTAATCAAAACAGAATAACTGAAATTTTTAAGATCAGCGTTCCATTTCGCAATACGATCACGTCGGCGTCACGTGGGCGATGTTGTGAAAACGTATTCCTAAAATAGAGTATATTTTAAATGAAAAAGAATTTTATTTTAATCTAAAATTTATAAGTACGTTTGTCCAGCATTAATCTTGCCAGAAAAGGGCAAATATTAAAGAAGCCGGGTCTAGTATTCACCGTGCGTGTGATAGATATTATGCCTGCCTCATAAATCCGTCTAAGATTTTTATTATGAATATATTTTAAAATCTTCACGGAATCAAAATCGAAATTATGATCAGCTTTAGTTGTGTGTACAACTAAAGCATTGTTTAAATTACCGAGGCGAATATCTCGTTTATGTTCGAAAACACGAGATTTTACGGACCGACATGCATATTCGAATTTTTGTTTTTCCATATTTTTCTTCATACTGTCTGATCTATATCCACACATTTGCTTACATATGCTAACTGTATATGCAACACTAACCGCCTTCTTCTGTCTTCCGAAATCTGTTCATTCTCTTTCACATACGGCAAGCTATTGCGTCTTAGTGACATTATCGCCTTGTTCAGAATGAAATGATAAAAAAAGCAGCAATAGTAGCCACTGCACTTGAGAAACCTATTTTCCTAAAAAATGCCTTTGAATACAATAATTTTATAAACCGCAAGTGTCACTGATGGTTTGGTCAATGACTGACGAATGTTTCTTTATCAGGAAACGGCTGATATTGCCATTTTCATTGCCATTTTGTTTAGCTGCCATTTATTAAATGTAGAAGCACCCGAAATATTTACTAACATTTATTCACTACCTACGACCAATAAGAATAGCAAGCAAACCATTAAACTACAGCAAACTATCAAATCACAATTCGGGGGTTCTACTTTAGTCAACACATTCTCAACATATGACCGCATTTATGACTTTGGGTTAGATGTAACTCTGATTTAATCAAATAAGTGTAATCAGCCATATTACTAAACTATTATGGCGTTTCATAAATATTTTCGGTTTCAAACGTCATTTTTAGTGGAATCCAGTATTTGAAATAGACTCCCATTTTTTTTTTTTTTTTTAAGCATTATGCATGACGTCTAACGGACTACGCAGTCGAGAAAGAGGTAATGAAAAATATGCTGGACAGCATATCTCCTTTATTAAGTTTTCTCAGATGCGCAGGTCGGTAGGCGTAATACTTACTGTTTAAAAAAAAAAAAAATACGGAGCATTTATTTCCAAAGCGAGTATCCATTCAGATTAACGTTGGAATTTTTAAAAATGTCAGATTGAAAAAAAAAATCCATTATTACTTTTGAAATAGCTTTGTTTACGTTTCAAATACAAAACTGTACAGACATGTGCTTTCAAGAAAAATTGACCAAGCAGATGTAAAAGGAGTAAATAGAAATTGGCTGTTCTGTGACGCTCTCCCTGAGGGAGCGGCCTAAAGCATAGTGGATCAAACGATAGCTACACATACACACACATATATATGTGTACACACACACGTACATACACACATATATATGTACACACACACGTACATACGTACACACACACACACACATATATATATATATATTGGAGTGTGTGAATTTTTAATTTATTGTATTTCCAAGTAATGAATAATATACGTTTCATATAATTAACTGTACACAGATGCGTAATAACTAAATATGCATAGAAAACAAAAAAAAAATGATTTAATACAAAAAAAAAAAAACATTTATATTCGTACAATGCAAAAAAGAATACATAATCTTCATTTAATACTTTGTAGAATCGCCATTATTCACTTCTACAGGAACCAAACTCTTCTTGTAGTTCCCAATTAATGATTTACAAATTTTAGTTGGTATTTTGTACCATTCTTCTTCGTATATGGTCTTCAGATCCGGGATGTTTCTTGGTGCTCTCGATTGGATTTGAATATACATGCACACACACACACACACATATATATAAATTCATGAATCATACAAAAAAACAAATATAGACGTTAATGATTTAAATCATTAACCTCTATATAATTTTTTTTTGTATGAATGATTCATGAATTTATAAATTATATTTGCACATTTTAATTGAAATATATATATATATATATATATATATATATATATATATATATATATATATATATATATATATATATAATGTATTTCAGGACGACTATAATTTCTTATATTTATAAGATTATTACTATCATATATATATATATATATATATATATATATATTCCACCTATTATTTAAAAGTTTTGTTTTTTTGTTTTTTAAATACTATAGTTTATTTTCAATATTTTGGAAAATAAAGCACAATATTTAAAAAGAAAAAATCCATATTACACCCAAAAACGTCTGCGGTATCTCTCTTCTTTTTAATATGCACACCTTTTCGCTCGTTGGAACTACTATAACCTCTTCCTTTATATATATATATATATATATATATATAGTGTAACCCGGATATAAGAGAGTTGTCGGGTCCGGAGAAGAAGTATCTTATATCCGGGTTTCTCTTATATCAGGGTTTGGTCTATTTTGTTTACATTAACACAGGCTCTTTGGGACCAGAGAAAATCTCTCTTATATCCGGGTTTCCCTTATATCCGGGTTTCCCTTTATATCCGGGTCTCTTATATCCGGGTTACACTGTATATATATATATATATATATATATATATATATATATAGAGAGAGAGAGAGAGAGAGAGATTTTTAACTTTGAAATAATAAGTAAAATCATATCAAAAATAAAATTGATAAATTCTTTTAGAAATTGGTTTGGTTGCGAAACCTAGCTGATAGGATTTTCGTGATCTAAAAGAGGTGATACGCATTCCTTAAAAGACTAAATAGCCGTCTATGACCAACCGCTCCAAAGCATACTTGTTTAACAAGATTAGAGCCTATACTCAGACTTCCAATTTTACATCTATTCATTTCGTATCTCAACTATTTTAGTGAAATTTTTGGCACTGTTTTTATTCTTTTTTTTTATGAAACACATTTCCACAAAGATAAAATTATTTCTTTCATTTGAAAGATAAGGAATGTCTGGAATACTTAAGACCTTTGTATTAGTCTATTTGATATTATAAAACTATTTCATCCCTGAAGATTTTTAAGTTCATTAGTCGAATGATATATTATGTATAAGAACGTAAATAGTTTTCCTATTCTTTTGTATTTGAAAAATAAAAATAAAAAATAAAAACTTGCTCAGAGAAAATGAAATTCAAAATAACGGATGGATTTTTTTTTCCTCTCTCAAATTATCAATTGTATAATTTCTATTCAATTCGCCCTGCTGTCCTGATCGATTGGTCTCTTGAGAATATCTAAATTAAATGCTATATCTTTCAATAACATGCGTGATCACGACTTTCCTTTATCCTCTGCGAATTATTACCGCTTGGGAAATAGAGCAGCAAGGTTTCTCCACAGTTTAAATTTTCAAAGTTTTTCCTTCTCTTCGATGGGTTGCACCCCAAGTCTGGAAAAACGATTTTGTATGTGTTCTGGTTGATTCTTGGTTGATACATTCTCCACGACTTATCAACCATTTGCTGATTATTTAACTCCTCCCCCGCCAATCATTTTGGTAAATTCGTTTCATATTAAGAGGATTTTATTTATTTATTTATTAATATAGTAACTAAGAAAGTGAAGTACCTTGAATACCCAAGCGGGTGGCTAACACCTCTGCCAGATGTATAAGTTGACAAATGGATTCGTTTCAAGCTCAGCATAAAAAGAATCAAGATGGACGTATAAACGTGTCTGTAGCTTATTTTTAACGTTAGGTTTTTGACGTGTTTATTCGTCCGTGTCTATGAAAGAATACTTTCGGTAAAACGTATATACACATCTACGTCGGAGAAGGGGTTAAAGTCATGAAATATTTTTCAACCAACCGGAGTTGTAACTCGGCTATCCGACTAACAATTCCGCGCCATTATCCAGTACACCAGCTGCACATCTAAACTTACAGCACCTGGTATGAGCGGTTCCATCTACGTACTGACCAGACTCAACATTACCTTCGTGATCGTAGGGGAACCGGTGGATCAAACATGATTTTGTCGTAAGTTGTGTGTGTGTGTGTGTGCTTCCTGTTATAAGTATATTTTATACAACAACACTAGTAAGTGCGTAAACATAACATTTAGAAATTTTGGTGACTATCCACATCACTGGCAACCAAAAAGTGCAGAAGTAATCCTACATATTGAACATGAAAATTTATCGCTCCAGCTTTCGGTCATTCGAAGCATAGAGGAAATGTTTATAGAGTTATAAGTCGCCAAGCATAAGCGCCTCTGAACTCTGGAAAGTGAAGATTGAATGATTCCTGCCCAGATCTAGAAGAAATACTCCTTGGACCTAGCAGAAGCGCCTATGAATTCTATCAAGGCTGGAAAGTGAAGATTGAATGATTCCTGCCCAGATATAGAAGAATTACTCCCTTTGACCTAGCAGAAGCGCCTCTGAATTCTATCAAGGCTGGAAAGTGAAGATTGAATGATTCCTGCCCAGATATAGAAGAAATACTCCCTTTGACCTAGCAGAAGCGCCTCTGAACTCTATCAAGGCTGGAAAGTGAAGATTGAATGATTCCTGCCCAGATATAGAAGAAATACTCCCTTTGACCTAGCAGAAGCGCCTATGAACTCTATCAAGGCTGGAAAGTGAAGATTGAATGATTCCTGCCCAGATATAGAAGAAATACTCCCTTTGACCTAGCAGAAGAGCCTCTGAACTCTATCAAGGCTGGAAAGTGAAGATTTAATGATTCCTTCCCAGATATAGAAGAAATACTCCCTTTGACCTAGCAGAAGCTCCTCTGAACTCTATCAAGGCTGGAAAGTGAAGATTGAATGATTCCTGCCCAGATATAGAAGAAATACTCCCTTTGACCTAGCAGAAGCGCCTCTGAACTCTATCAAGGCTGGAAAGTGAAGATTGAATGATTCCTGCCCAGATATAGAAGAAATACTCCCTTTGACCTAGCAGAAGCGCCTCTGAACTCTATCAAGGCTGGAAAGTGAAGATTGAATGATTCCTGTCCAGATATAGAAGAAATACTCCCTTTGACCTAGCAGAAGCGCCTATGAACTCTATCAAGGCTGGAAAGTGAAGATTGAATGATTCCTGCCCAGATATAGAAGAAATACTCCCTTTGACCTAGCAGAAGCGCCTATGAACTCTATCAAGGCTGGAAAGTGAAGATTGAATGATTCCTGCTCTGATATAGAAGAAATACTCCCTTTCACCTAGCAGAAGCGCCTCTGAATTCTATCAAGCCTGTAAAGTGAAGATTGAATGATTCCTGCCCAGATATAGAAGAATTACTCCCTTCGACTTAGCAGAAGCGCCTCTGAACTCTATCAAGGCTGGAAAGTGAAGATTGAATGTTTCCTGTCCATATATAGAAGAAATACTGCCTTTGACCTAGCAGAAGCGCCTCTGAATTCTATCAAGTCTGGAAAGTGAAGATTGAATGATTCCTGTCCAGATATAGAAGAAATACTCCCTTTGACCTAGCAGAAGCGCCTCTGAACTCTATCAAGACTGGAAAGTGAAGATTGAATGATTCCTGTCCAGATATAGAAGACTCCCTTTGACCTAAGAAGCGCCCTCTGAACCTATTGAAAGTGAAGATTGAATGATTCCTGTCAAGATATAGAAGCGACCTATGAACTCTATCAAGGCTGGAAAGTGAAGATTGAATGATTCCTGCCCAGATATAGAAGAAATACTCCCTTTGACCTAGCAGAAGCGCCTATGAACTCTATCAAGGCTGGAAAGTGAAGATTGAATGATTCCTGTCCAGATATAGAAGAAATACTCCCTTTGACCTAGCAGAAGCGCATCTGAACTCTATCAAGGCTGGAAAGTGAAGATTGAATGATTCCTGTCCAGATATAGAAGAAATACTCCCTTTGACCTAGCAGAAGCGCCTCTGAACTCTATCAAGACTGGAAAGTGAAGATTGAATGATTCCTGTCCAGATATAGAAGAAATACTCCCTTTGACCTAGCAGAAGCGCCTCTGAACTCTATCAAGACTGGAAAGTGAAGATTGAATGATTCCTGTCCAGATATAGAAGAAATACTCCCTTTGACCTAGCAGAAGCGCCTCTGAACTCTATCAAGACTGGAAAGTGAAGATTGAATGATTCCTGTCCAGATATAGAAGAAATACTCCCTTTGACCTGAAAGAAGAGAAGCGTCCCATCTGAACTCTATCAACGCTGGAAAGTGAAGATTGAATGATTCCTGTCCAGATATAGAAGAAATACTCCTTTGACCTAGCAGAAGCGCATCTGAACTCTATCAAGACTGGAAAGTGAAGATTGAATGATTCCTGTCCAGATATAGAAGAAATACTCCTTTGTCGCATCTGAACTCTATCAAGACTGGAAAGTGAAGATTGAATGATTCCTGTCCAGATATAGAAGAAATACTCCCTTTGACCTAGCAGAAGCGCATCTGAACTCTATCAAGGCTGGAAAGTGAAGATTGAATGATTCCTGTCCAGATATAGAAGAAATACTCCCTTTGACCTAGCAGAAGCGCCTCTGAACTCTATCAAGACTGGAAAGTGAAGATTGAATGATTCCTGTCCAGATATAGAAGAAATACTCCCTTTGACCTAGCAGAAGCGCCTATGAACTCTATCAAGACTGGAAAGTGAAGATTGAATGATTCCTGTCCAGATATAGAAGAAATACTCCCTTTGACCTAGCAGAAGCGCCTCTGAACTCTATCAAGACTGGAAAGTGAAGATTGAATGATTCCTGTCCAGATATAGAAGAAATACTCCCTTTGACCTAGCAGAAGCGCATCTGAACTCTATCAAGGCTGGAAAGTGAAGATTGAATTTTTCCTGTCCAGATATAGAAGAAATACTCCCTTTGACCTAGCAGAAGCGCCTCTGAACTCTATCAAGGCTGGAAAGTGAAGATTGAATGATTCCTGTCCAGATATAGAAGAAATACTCCCTTTGACCTAGCAGAAGCGCCTCTGAACTCTATCAAGACTGGAAAGTGAAGATTGAATGATTCCTGTCCAGATATAGAAGAAATACTCCCTTTCACCTAGCAGAAGCGCCTCTGAACTCTATCAAGACTGGAAAGTGAAGATTGAATGATTCCTGCTCTGATATAGAAGAAATACTCCCTTTCACCTAGCAGAAGCGCCTCTGAATTCTATCAAGGCGGGAAAGTGAAGATTGAATGATTCCTGCCCAGATATAGAAGAAATACTCCCTTTGACCTAGCAGAAGCGCCTCTGAATTCTATCAACGCTGGAAAGTGAAGATTGAATGATTCCTGTCCAGATATAGAAGAAATACTCCCTTTGACCTAGCAGAAGCGCCTCTGAACTCTATCAAGACTGGAAAGTGAAGATTGAATGATTCCTGTCCAGATATAGAAGAAATACTCCCTTTGACCTAGCAGAAGCGCCTCTGAACTCTATCAAGACTGGAAAGTGAAGATTGAATGATTCCTGTCCAGATATAGAAGAAATACCCTTTGACCTAGCAGAAGCGCCTCTGAACTCTATCAAGACTGGAAAGTGAAGATTGAATGATTCCTGCCCAGATATAGAAGAAATACTCCCTTTGACCTAGCAGAAGCGCCTCTGAACTCTATCAAGACTGGAAAGTGAAGATTGAATGATTCCTGTCCAGATATAGAAGAAATACTCCCTTTGACCTAGCAGAAGCGCCTCTGAACTCTATCAAGACTGGAAAGTGAAGATTGAATGATTCCTGTCCAGATATAGAAGAAATACTCCCTTTGACCTAGCAGAAGCGCCTCTGAATTCTATCAACGCTGGAAAGTGAAGATTGAATGATTCCTGCCCAGATATAGAAGAAATACTCCCTTTGACCTAGCAGAAGCGCCTCTGAACTCTATCTAGGCTGGAAAGTGAAGATTGAATGATTCCTGCCCAGATATAGAAGAAATACTCCCTTTGACCTAGCATGACTTCTCTATAGTTAAATTATGGAAAAAAAGGTGATTTTGTTGTTTAAGCATTACACCCCGAGCAAGTTGGGAAGCCACTAGGATGCAGGGGGTTGCAGAAGATTTGGAGCGAGAGCAGGCAGGAGTGATAGATGAAAGGATGAGGAGAGGGATATTGGGTAGATCAAGGTAACTAGAGATGTCAATTGACATTACATTTGAATAGTTGGGGATTATAGCTCTCAGGGAAACTTGAATAGGGAAGGGTGTTCCACAGGCAAAAGGTGCGAGAAACGGCTACATTTAAAAGTTTCTACAGTGAAAGGGTGAGCGCGCGATGCCAGCCTCATAGGGCGCTTGAATTCATGAAGTCTGGGAACCAGTGAAAGCAGCTCATCGGAGCAATTATCATGAAAGTATTTGTAGAAAAGACAGAGAGGCGACGGCGCGTCTTTGAGAGAGTGACTGTTGACATGAGTTCATTGTTTATTTCTCACCTCGTTGATAAAAGACACAGGGATATCCGAAAAGTCCGATTGTAACCTTTCTTTACGGTCTTCGGTTTAGTCAATAATATAAAATATGTGTCATCAGTCATTAGTCTTATTCACTTATTTTTTTAATCATTTTAATGTCTTTTTATTCGTGAAGTTCATTAACCGGCCTATAATCTACATAATATATAAAAAAGTATATCTGGACCACATTTCATTTTTATTATAGGGAATTAAGCGCACAAAAATAGGGGTTATTATGTGGCACCATGCATCCTGACGGTTTGAAAGAAATATTCATAGATATATGACTTGTTTTTTACGGTTTATCAACCATTTAATAATTATTTAAGGCCGAAAAATATTTCGGGTTTTAAGAATAATTCTTTCTTTACGTTCAAGCGATCTGGAAGAAGGAAAGAGAAAACGAAGAAGAAAGAAAGAAAAAATAATACGAAGACAGGTCATAGGCGAGCACACACACGCTCGGCTGACAGATAACAGATGTCGAAAAATATCCAGGTCAAGCATCTAACCGAGATCTGGGGAAAATGGAAGTTGTTATCAATTGGTTGAAGAAACGAAGTTTAGGGACAATGAAAAATATTGATATGTAACAAGTGGAAAGTGTGTCATTTGGATGATAGTAAAAGTCTAAGTGGGTGGGGAAGTGTATCTAAGGATATGAAGGCAAACCATTAATACGAAAACCCAGACAATCTCCAGAATTGGAAAAAAGCCACACAAGATGATGTCGCTGAAAATTTTTTTGAGATAATAAAGATTTTTATTATCGGACCTTCGGCCGGAGGAAAATGAAATATTTTTATTTCGTTCAGAAAAAACGCCAACAGGTCTGAGAAATCCCTTTCTTAGGTCATATCCAATTAGCGATAAACTGCTTGACAAATACCATGTTAAAAAGCCGAAGGTGTCATAGCGGTCGCTCATGGTGGGGGCGATTTAGATTTATTATTTTTGTTTTTAAGCAAGGTGTTCCTTTCCCCAAAACAAAGCCACGGATTGTCCACACCCGACTAAAGACATCATTGGCTAAATAAGATCACATGACACACGAAGGAGGAGGAAAGGTACCCGACCAGGACCTCATTGGCCGAAAGCGGTCACATGACACACGAAGGAGGAGGAAAGATACCCGACCAGGACCTCATTGGCCGAGAGCGGTCACGTGACGCACGAGGAGAATCGGTCGACGCCCCTGTCAGAGGTGTAAGTGTGAGAAGCCGATACGAAGAAGCGGGGAAGCAGGCACACGCCCTCAGAGGCACAGTAAGGGAGTGGGAGAGAGAGTGAGTTACCGAAAATGGAAAGGGAATGAAAATCCCTAACCAGAAATAAGAAGGGTGGATACGTATTTAGAATTATCGAAAAACCCCTGGCGCCGACAGACCCACCCCAGTTTTGACTGCGTCAATAAAAGCGGGACCCCAACCGACAGAAATCAGTTTGAGCCGAGGACGGCGGGCCAGGTTCGTTCGCCACTTTGCGGGCAAGAGAGACCAGTTCGTTGGGCCCAAGTGAAGAATTTCGTCCGATCCAAGCCGAAGTGAAGAAGTTCGTTCGACCCAAGCCGAAGAGAGGAAGTTAGTTCGCGTACCGACGGCGGAGATGAGTGACCAGTAATTCAGACTCAGAAGAGAAGAAGTTTGAGTTAGAGTTTGAGCAGCGGACGGCGAAAGAGTTCAGCCGTGGACGACAAGCAGAGATGAGCGCCCAGTGTTGAAACTGCGTCAAGATAGCTGACCAAGATTCACGCACACTTCTGGACTCTTCTTCAACCAAGAACAAGTAGTTTGAAGAGCGACTTAGAATCAGACCCAGAAATAAGTTTTTTTTTTTTCAACTTTCGTCCAAAGACACACCGAAACACAAATTTCTTAGAGAGCAGACAACTGGAAGCCTTAAAGTTACCTAGTAAAGGCGTCGTGCCACAATCCACAGAACGGGTCGGGAAGTAGACATAGTCCTATATACCGAGCAAATAGACATAAAAAGTTTGTTACCTTTTTCTTTGATACGTTGGACCTTGTGAGTTTTTATTTTTTCTTTCATACATAATTGTGTGTTATCACCCCCGTTAGACTCAACTTGCATTACGGCCCCAACCCCTGTTTGATCTCGTCTGTCTAAGATCAATTCACAACGTGGGTAGGCAGACTGGAGATCAGTGCGGTTACCCTGGTAACCAGGCGTTTGAAGCGGGTTGGGAACGGCGAGGCTGGTATCAATAACCAGGGGAGCACGTGACGTCACAATTGGCGCCGCGACCGGGATCGAACGACGCAGTCGACGCTGCGACCGGGGGACGACGTCACAATTATATATTTCTCTTCTATCTTCAATTTAGACAAAAGGTTAATATGTATATATAATAAATATCACCACATTTAGTGGCAATATTGTTAGCATTTTGTTGGAATTTGTCGCAAATTTCATTAACCAGCCTATCATATATATATATATATATATATATATATATATATATATATATGCATGAATTACGTATAAATGAAATTCAATACCCCCATATGACCATTGAAATCAGCACTCAGAGGCGACAGACTGTTTCATGTTAAATGCAATCATCAGATCACGTGCGTTATGATTTTTCTCGGGAATATACGTGTTAGTGATTCATTGTAGGGGACATTCGTTAAGAGAACGAATGTCCATTAAACGGAAATTGCTAACAAAACAATGTAATATACTAAGCCACGGTAAAATTATCAGATAACGAAGAAAAAATATACATAGGAATAACTGAACTACGCACACAAAACATCTTTCACGAGTAGTAAATATGCGAACAGCACAATACGTTCCAAATATATTTGGAAAATTAAAACAAAACAAATAGCAAATCACAACAAAAAAAATAGCTATAATTACCTTCCGAGATAAAAGGGAAACTACAAATTAAACGAACAAAACTTATATATATATATATGTGTGTGTGTGTGTGTGTGTGTGTGTAGTTGAGAAAAATCGCAACGCATGTGCCTCGATGATTGTGTTTAACATGAAGCAGTCTGTTTCCTATGACTGTTGACTTCAATGCTTACTTTTTTATATATATATATATATATATATATATATATATATATATATATATTACTGATACTCCTATAAACTTTTTACTCATGTTTATCACACACACACACACACACATATATATATATATATATATATATATATATATATATATATATATCATTAGATCATCATTAATTACACACACACACATACGTGTGGGGGGCGTATGTGTATGCGCGCGTGCGTTCGTGCTTGTGTGTCTGTGTATGTTGAAATATATGATTATCAGACTAATAATATCGTATCGGGTAATGAATCAGACGAATATTTATAATCAATTATGTTTACATATGTACTAACTTCGGATTTCTTGCCACACATACATTATTCTTTCATTGTCGGGCAGTAGAGGAAGTTTTACGTGTTCTACTTATATTGCTTCCAGAAAATCTGAGAACGAAATCGGGAGCAGTGAATTATCACCAAATCTTTTTGTGAAGATTATCAAATAAATAAGTTCGTAACCTCAGACATTTATTAGCTGAATTTTGATCTGAAATGTTCATTACATAATATTTGAACTCTGTGATTAATAAAGAAACGTTAGATTAAGTGCATTTAAAGGATGTTGATTGTAACAAAAAATATTTATTGAATAAAATAAATATTTTTTTTATTAGTCAGTGGCTTTGGTGATGTGTACTCGGAAAAATGCATGGAAAAACGGGTATCATCTACCACTGCTGAGTCATCTTCAACCACCCATCAACTATGGTGGTATACCATATATATATATATATATATATATATATATATATATATATATATATATATGTATACATGCAGATACACACATACATTTTCATATGTAAAATACGCATATAAGCACACATACATACGTGCATATATTCGAACACATACATTTGTACATATACATATAATCATACATGCATACATACATACATGTGGGCACAACCACACACAGCAGACACATACATACATACATACACACACACACACATATATATATATATATATATACATACATACATACTTAGGATACATACCTAGATATCCATTTACAAAGGACATATGTACGTTTTGAGTGTTTAGTCTAGAGGGAATTAAGTGTACATAAATAGGGGTCATTAAGGGGCTTTCGTATGAACCAGCGGTTTTTGGGTACGGAATTTTTAAAGGGTCACGTGGCACATGTCTTCGCTGAATTCGGGAATCATAAAGCACTTGAGGAATTCGGCATTCATCCATTCGTTAGCAGTTGAAAATAAATAAAGTCTAAAATTAAAAAAAGAAAATAATGTACGGGAAATAACAGATTGATAAAGATAAAGAGAGTTGGAAAGCGGAAATGTCTGGAATTAACAGGGAAAAAAAAGCAAGCAGAATATCAGAGAACAAAAAAAAAGAAAAAGAAATTACCAGAAAATGAAGAAAAGGCGATGACGAAAAATATAAAGTCTAGTGATGAAAACTTAAGTCCGGCAAGGTTAAGGAAAGATAACTGTAAGAAAAAGGGAAAATAGAGAAAGGAAAGGAAGTATATATAAAAGAGAAAGAGAGAGAGAAAGAGAGAAAGAGAGAGAGAGAAAGTGAGAGAGAGAGATTAAGAAAAAAAAGGAACCAACTATGAAAGTTAAGAAATGCGACAAAAATTGATGTAAGGAAAATGGTGAATAAAAACAAGGCATGAAGAAAATTAAAAGAAATTTTTGTATGAAAGGAAGAAAAAAATGTAATAATGGGACAATGTTCAGAAGTCACACAAAGAAGGAAAGAAAGATACGTTTTTCTTATCTTTCTTATTGCTTTTCTCAAAGAAGGAAAAAATGAAGGCAAGGAAGAAAGACAGACAGTAAAATAAAGAAAGAAAGGTAGTAACAAAGAAAAAAAGGTAGTAAAAAAGAAAGAAAGGTAGTAAAAAAGAAAGAAAGGTAGTAAGAAAGAAAGAAAGGTAGTAAGAAAGAAAGAAATTAAAAATAGAAAGAAAGAAATTAAAAATAGAAAGAAAGAAATTAAAAATAGAAAGAAAGAAATTAAAAATAGAAAGATAGTAAAAAAGAAGGGAAGGAAGAAGAAAAAAAATAGTAAAAAAGAAAGATAGTAAAAAGAAAGATAGTAAAAAGAAAGATAGTAAAAAGAAAGAAAGAATTAATGAAAGAAAGAAAAATAAAGTAAAAAAGAAAGAAAGAAAGAAAAAGAAAGTAATAAAGAAAGAAAGAAAAATAAAGTAAAAAAGAAAGAAAGAAAGAAAAATAATGTAAAAAAGAAAGAAAGAAAAATAAAGTAAAAAAGAAAGAAAGTAAAATAAAGTAAAAAGAAAGAAAGAAAAAGAAAGTAAAAAAGAAAGAAAGTAAAAAAGAAAGAAAGAAAAAGAAAGTAAAAAAGAAAGAAAGAAAAAGAAAGTAAAAAAGAAAGAATTAATGAAAGAAAGAAAAAGAAAGTAAAAATTAATTAAAGAAAAAAAAGAAAAAAAAAAAAAAAAAAGAAAGAAAAGAAATAAAAATGAAAGAAAGAAAAGAAAGAAAAAAAAGTAAAAAGAAAGAAAATGAAAGAAAGAAAAAGAAAGTAAAAAAAAAGAAAGAAAAAAAAAAAGAATTAAAGAAAGAAAAAAAAGTAAAAAAGAAAAAAAGAAAAAAAGAAAAAGAAAGAAAAAAAGAAAGAAAGAAAAAAGAAAAAAAAAAAAAGAAAGAAAGAAAAAGAATGGAAAAAGAAAAAAGAATTAAAAAGAAAGAAAAAGAAAGTAAAAAAGAAAGAAAGAAAAAGAAAGTAAAAAAGAAAGAATTAATGAAAGAAAGAAAAAGAAAGTAAAAAAGAAAGTAAGAATTAATGAAAGAAAGAAAAAGAAAGTAAAAAAGAAAGAAAGAAAAAGAAAGTAAAAAAGAAAGAAAGAAAAAGAAAGTAAAAAAGAAAGAAAGAATTAATGAAAGAAAGAAAAAGAAAGTAAAAAAGAAAGATAGTAAAAAGAAAGAATGAATTAATGAAAGAAAGATAGTAAAAAAGAAAGAAAGATAATAAAAAGAAAGAAAGGTGGTAAAAAAGAGAAAGAAAGAAGGAAAGACAGTAAAAAGAAAGAAAGAATTAATGAAAGAATGAAAAACAAAGTAAAAAAAGAAAGATAGTAAAACGAAAGAAAGGTAGTAAAAAGGAAAAAAGAAAGATAGTAAAATGTAAGGAAGGAAAGAAAGAAAGATATTAAAAATGAAAGATATATAGTAAAAAGAATGATAGTTAAAAAAAAGAAAGGAAGATAGTAAAAATGGAAGAAAGAGTAAAAAGAAAGAAAAATAGTAAAACAGAATGAAATATAGTAAAAGTAAAAGATAATAAGAAGGAAAGGAAAATAGTAAAAGATAAAAAAAGAAAATAAAAAAGGATGAAAAAAACATAGTAGAAAGAAAGGTAGAAAGAAAGAAAGAAAGGTAGAAAGAAAGAAAGAAAGAAATGTAGAAAGAAAGGTAGAAAGGTAGAAAGAAAGAAAGAAAGAAAGAAAGAAAGAAAGGTAGAAAGAAAGAAAGAAAGAAAGAAAGGTAGAAAGAAAGGTAGAAAGAAAGAAAACAATCCTAAAGAAAGATAGTAAAAAAGAAAGAAAGACTGTAAAAAGAAAGGAAACAGTAAAGAGAGATAGTAAAAAAAAAAAAAGAGAGAAAAAAGAAATAAAGAAAGAAAGAAAGAATGAAGGAATGTAGGGATAAAAGAAAGAAACAAAAATGACGAATAGCAAAAAGGGGATTAAAACGAAGATAGCCTGAAAACATTTTCGACTACTCCTGCTATTGAAAAAAAACCTAATTTATTTCAGGCTTCCGACCATATCACGTTGAAACACCGGTTGCCGTAGGATCACCAAAGTTAAACAATATAAATATAATTAGTAAGCTATCTACTTAAACATCGAGTAAATGCACGAAATAAGGAAATCGACAGTCCAAAATAAACAAAAAAAGAACTGGTGTTCGTTTTGGTCTAAATGTGAAAACGTTATTGAATATAAAGACAATAAAAAGAATAAAAATCAAGAAATGAAACCTGGTGCCTACCTGAATGGGTGACCGCTTGAGAATACCACGTGCTGTAAGCTTGGTTTGTGCAGCTGGGGTAATGGATAACAGCTTCGAATTGCATATCACAACGGCTATGGGTTAATTATTAGGACTTGTATCAGTAAATCATTATTATTTCCAAAAATTCTTATAATCGTAAAATATTTCTGGTTTTAAATAACCTGTAAATATGTCTATAAGGCTTAAAAATAACGACAAAAAACAATCAATCGATTAATAGTATTTAACCCATACCGTCTTGGAATCAGATTAGGGAAATGATTTATTCTATATATCAAAACTATAGTTACAAATTGTAAAACTGAAAATGTGTTAGAATTTCTGTAAAACTGAAAATGTGTTACAATTTCTGTAAAACTGAAAATGTGTTAGAATTTCTGTAAAACTGAAAATGTGTTACAATTTCTGTAAAACTGAAAATGTGTTAGAATTTCTGTAAAACTGAAAATTTGTTTGAATATTTTGAAATGTGAAAATATGTTAAAATATTTGCAAAGTTTCATCTGAAATCGAAAACACATAAACTTTAAACAAGACGTTTAAAATATGTTTAAACTAATGTCATGAAAATATGCTTATAATCTTGAAAATCTTTATTAAATAAAGAGCAAATTCTCTCTCCCGTCCATGTGTCTTTAACCCTTTTAACTTGAGCCACATTATCTCTACATAGACATATTATACCTTTTTAGAATCAGGATGATTCCGGGATTGGAAATCTGCCCGTCATTGGGATTTGGGTCCTGAAAACATTAGTGATTTTAAAAGTTTTTAATTCATGTTGAGTTTAAAGTATCACAAAGACTTTGTGAATTTTATTTTTTTGTATTAAATTCATTTTAAAATATCTCCAAAACTTTGTGAAGACAGGAAATAAATTTTATTTCTTCAAAGTGCCAAGTAATTATAGTTAAAGGGGGAGGGTTCGTGGTGTGATGTTTTGATGTTCCACAGAGTTTAATTTGAAGAAGTCAAATCAATTAAAGTTCTATGGAGTTTGTGATCTGAAGAACTCAGTTTTCAGCCTAAATTGGAATTTCGTCCACAACTGGAATTAGTCACAAATCGATCTTTTGGACGGATTTGGACTTATAGACCGAATCAAACTAAGGTTTGAAGTTCCATGGAGTTAAGTAAGGAATTCAAAGTTTTTCATTACAGTTTTCTAAGCTGGTCCAGAGGTTCTTTTAGCTTTGGTTCGGAGGCCCAATTAGCTTTGGTTCGGAGGCCCAATTAGCTTTGGTTCGGATGCCCAATTAGCTTTGGTTCGGAGGCCCAATTAGCTCTCCGAAAAAGCTTGCTTAAAAGCCCAGCTGATAAAAAAAAATAGAAGTTAAATATGAGTGAGTAAAGAAAAAAATAAGTTAGGCTGTAACACTCAGCATAAATTTTATTGAAATTTATTATGGATGTCCGTGAATGACATATATGGATATATGTTTCGTTTATTCTTCTTCTATGTGCCGTTTCCCTTCAGGGTGTAGACGATCAAGCCCACAACCATAATTTTCTGCCCTTTGTAGCTCTTAGTAAATTTAGTTGCCTCAATTTTCATCTGTGGGGAGATCTTCCAGAATTCACTGATATATAGGAGAATCAATATTGCATTACAGTTCAGTATTGTTATGTTTGTTTCTGACGAGATGTTTCTATTTCTTAATACTTTGCTTAGCTTTTAGAAGGCATTTTTGCTATTCCAGTGTGCCTTCTGATCTCTGTGTTGAACTTTCTATCCACTTACTAGATATTAAAATCTTTTAAATTTCTTGATTTCTGACATGACCAATTTGTAAGTCGAATGTTATCTCTTTTGTTAGCCTCCATAGATTTTGTTTTCTTACAGTTGATAGTTAGTACTTTCTTCTCTATTTCTTATAAAGTTCATAGAACTCTTGTAGTTCTGGTTAATAATATTTTAAGAAAATACTGAAGCAAGAGGTTAAGTGAAGAACAAGTTTAAAAGACTGAGATTAATAACACCGGGGAACAAATTTCAATTTTTTGACTATTGAATTAGGTTTAAAAGTTAATGAATGAACGCGAAAAATATGGTTCTCATTCATGGACTCGATAAAAAAAACCTTTAGGCGATTATAGAGCAGACAACTACGAAGAAATCGTAAAAAATAATGTAAGGGCATCATGTGGCACAAGGCCGGTTTATCGTAGGATCTCCGAGCCCGTGGGCTTGGCCAAAAGTATGCCCTTTGAACACGTATAAACGGGTTCAGGGTCGGTTTACCTCCCCGAAAGAGACTCCGCCCTTCGGCGTAGCCTCGTTCGGATTCCTCCCCGCCCGAAGGCAGAGAGTTCAGCCGATCAGTCGGTCGCCCGACTTTGGACTGAACTCAGACCGACCCACTTTGCGACGACTTTTCTTATGAGCAAACCTTCTACTCATCACGGATGGACGAGTCAATGTCTAATTACTTTAGAGAAAGGTCGGTTGTTTTTCTGCAAAACACCTTATCCTTATACGTTACTGTGGTCTGTTTCTTTTATTACATTTACTGAAACGTGTATATTTGAAGAAGCCTTCAATCCCCCAATAAAAAATGTTGGTTGTTTCCGTATTTATACGATATGTCAACCCTTAGTGGGTTATTGTTGTGACCTGTTTAGGGGCCAGAAAGAAAGACACAGAAGACGAAGGTAGGTTGAAAAGTATATTGAAGATATATACAAAACAATAGTATTAGTAATAAGTAGATTAGTACTGCGCCTACTACTCCATTTCTACTCTCTTCAGTATCTGACTCTCGCAGTTTGCATTTATGAGAGGAGGAAGAGTTCATTCTACGGTAGGAGTGTTTACCACAACAGTTATATAAAGTTGAATTTTCTATGGAGTACATAGTATGGGTTTGAACTCGCCACTCAGTAGTAATGGTCAACCAGACAAAGACTCGCTATTTTGAGCGAATGAATGGCAGAACATGTTTCGGGAGAAATAAAAGACAACAAAACTTATTAACCCCTTGAGCTCTGACCACCACTTTACCGGTGGTAGAGAAAATTAACTTAATGCCCAGAAACCGGTTGAACAGTCGTAGGCAAAAATGACGTAATGCCCAGCTACTGGTTGAAAGTTGGGTAAATACTTGTAACTATTTTTATATCAACCGTGAAACATTACATGCAGTTTATTTGCGAATTTTGACTCGGGAGGTCAGGCAGAGGGGTTAAAATTGTTCAGGAACATAGGGCTCATAGGGTTAAGGCAAAGAAGATATGATGGGTCATGATTGCCAACGTCTTGATGGGACATGGCACAGAAAAGAATAAGTTTGAATGATAATTGCAACATTCAAACATATCTAAATGATAAAGAAAACTACTGACAGGCCTGCACACAATTTTAAAGATGGTGATGTGACATTAAGCCTGGTACCCTATTTAGCAGTGAATGCCTTACAATCTCCTCACCGATGGAGATGAGACATTAAGCCTTGTACCCTATTCAGCAGTGAATGCCGTACAATCTCCTCAGCGATGGAGATGAGACATTAAGCCTTATACCCTATTCAGCAGTGAATGCCGTACATTCTCCTCACCGATGGAGATGAGACATTAAGCCTTGTACCCTATTCAGCAGTGAATGCCGTACAATCTCCTCACCGATGGAGATGAGACATTAAGCCTTGTACCCTATTCAGCAGTGAATGCCGTACAATCTCCTCACCGATGGAGATGAGACATTAAGCCTAGTACCCTATTCAGCAGTGAATGCTGTACAATCTCCTCACCGATGGAGATGAGACATTAAGCCTTGTACCCTATTCAGCAGTGAATGCTGTACAATATCCTCACCGATGGAGATGAGACATTAAGCCTTGTACCCTATTCAGCAGTGAATGCCGTACAATCTCCTCACCGATGGAGATGTGGCATTAAGCCTTGTACCCTATTCAGCAGTGAATGCCGTAAAATCTCCTCACCGGTGGAGATGAGACTTTCTCTCTCCCTTTCTCTCTCTCATATGAATTTTTGCGACATGGGGGATAAGGTTTCTATCTTAATGAAAAGACAGTAATTTGTTTCAGTGCCGCAAATATCATTAAATTTATTGAGAAAAAAATGCTGCTAATCATTCTCGATTTGGGGATAAAATTAATAAACGTAATTAAATTTTAAAGGCGAAGCTTACAACATTGCCTGATGATTTAAATTAGATATTAACATGATGTTTTTTTTCGTTTTTTTTCAAATAATGTTCACCATACTCAGCGTCGAGGTTTCCTAAAGGCATTTGTTACCTGAGGGGTATGAGTAAGGGCATATCTTAGGCGGTCACCTGCGCAAGATAACGGTTTACCCAAGATTTGGAGAAGCTAAGATTATAGTGGTCACAAAAGAATCCTCCTGGGATTATGTTCTACAAACCAACAAATCTTTGGAATAAGCTATCCGAATGAAACTTACTCTTTTGTAAAGAAATAAAAGGGAATGAGGGTAGTCCGACTCAACGTCCGCGGGTTCTAGCTTGGAGGGTTAGAGCTGGGGGAACTAACGAATGTAACTAGAGTGAACATTTTCCATAGACATAGTGAAAGGCTAGCAAGGCGTTTGCAATGTTTCGTCTCTGGGAAAGAAGTGGTAAGGTGGAAAACAATTCTTCACAAACAAGGTCGAGTAGACATTTTTGGACGTCATTAAGACTGGAAAGTGAAGACAAGAGATTAACAACAGATCTTTTAAGCATCTTGTGACAGATTAAACAAAATTTAAAGAGATTAACGTCACGCATCAAATGCTAGTCGAATCGAAATTTGTTCAGTAAAGAGAAGGGAAAACAGAAAATATAAAAACAAATTATTTGGTTGATTTTGGTTGGTTGATTTGCTTTAGCGGCAAATCAACACCTCTATGTGTTATCTAATTTCGAAATCTAAATATATTGAACGCAAATGTATGTCTTCAACTACAGATAAAATGTATTGTTGGTAATTTCAGTACAAATAGCTCGTGTTGGTAATTTTACTACAAACATGTATGGTCATTTTTTTTTTTAAATATAAAACGTACTTTTACTAAAAAAAAGTATTTTTATACTTTCATAGTATTTTGTTTGGAGGGTTCATTGTCTGCCCATAATTGAGACCTGAACAGTTGCTAACACCCCGGGTCAGGGTGGACTTGGGAACAACAGCAATAAAGAGGTAATTCCAGGCTCCTCAAAACCTCTCGACCAGAGGCCTTGCTACCTAATATAGTTTATCGTCATACCTAGGACGGTTGTCTTTTTGTTTGCATGGTGCATTACTGCGAGAAAAATCCCACTGCTCCGAGATGCACTTCTGATTCCTCTGGTGTAGTAAAAAAAAAACATGTAAGATTAAAATGTGTTTGTAGCTTAGTTTGTTGACATCCCTTACTGTCAGATGAGGTCTATCTTCGTATCCAGGACTAGCATTTTTTTTTTAAATTATAATATTAATAATCAAAGAACATGGAGATAGGAAGAACAATAGCCGGGCAAATAGATAAGTATCGAGTAGGTTTTAAAAGATCGAAAAGTATTGAAAAATTGTGAGAATTAAACATCCTTGTCTGCTGGAATGCTCGCTAGGTGTCGTTGTTTCCGGTACTATAAAAGGAAAGCTCATATGTACATTCACACTTTTTTTTGCTCTGAAATGTAGTAGCGAAAAGAAAACTCTCTTCAGGCAGCCGAACACTTAATTACAACCCGATCACCAGAAGATCACATACATATACGTTTGTATTACGCTCGTCCTATAAATGATTTTGCTTGATTTTTTTTTTTTTTTAGCTTTCTATATTCATGTAAATATAAGTTTCTCTGTCTCTTCTTCACGTGCTGAATTTATTTCTTTAGAAACGATTCAATGAATTTATTTTGAAATAAAATAAATTATAAATAACAAGTCGAAACTCCTCTCGCGGCAAAATAATTTCAATTTGATTTTAAAAAGAGAAAATATACGGGAAAATTGGAACCCAACAAAAATAAACGGAAATATTTCGAGAAAAATTAATGCTCAAAAGAAGAAAATAACGCATATTGCGTAGGAGAAATTAATAGAAAAAATGACTTTAAAAGAATTTAAAAGAATAAATAGTATAATCAGGAGTAGGGTTCACCGAAATAAGTCATTTTTCATGGAAAAAGAATTAATATTTTGTGTAAGATATTCACATTTAAATTTCCGCTGAAATCAAGATTGATTTAAGAAAAACACAACAAATTTCCACATGATTCGACTTATCGATCAAATTATTTAGAATTAAGTTAAGCTTTGTTTAACACAAGGCCATAATTTCATGGTAAGAGATTACATTCAAAGCTGCTAAAGTCAATGGGAGTGGCTTGTTAATTTATGTTCCTTGTAAAATTTAAAAATGAATTTATTATCTACATATGCACGTAGATAATAGATATATATATATATATATATATATATATATATATATATATATATATATATATATATATATATATATTTCTCTGTCTGCAGTTTAGCTTAGATACATATATATGAATGTGCATTCGTCATTTCTTCTTCACATTTCAATCTGTGCGATTTAGCATTTGAGTATACATACCTCATATTTCCTACTACTTCTCGCTCTATCACTCTTTCTTTACATACGTACATACATACATATAAGATAAAGAACAAGTAGAAAACATTTATCAATATAACATCTTTATTAAAACTTCATCAAATAATGAGATATGAATAAAAAGACGAAAGAAAAATGTTCCCAATCATTCTGTCGAGTTTCAATCCATATTTGATCCCAATTCATAAATATATATATTTTTTTTTACAAATAAACTGTATGTAAGTCTCTTTCGGCTATACTTTTAACCATTATCAAAGATGATTTTATTTATTACTTTTAACTGAATGTATGGATTGTTTTTTATATATATATATATATATATATATATATATATATATATATATATATATATGAAGAAGAAGTAATCACCTAATGCAGTGGCCAGCCCAGAGCCCCGACCTGAATCCAATAGAAAATGTTTGGAAGATAATTGGAGAAAGGGCTCAGAAAAGAAACCCGAAAAACCAGGATCACCTATGGGAGATATTGAAAGACGAATGGGAGGGAATTACTGCTGATTTTTGCAAGAAATTAATTAGATCATGTGGTCGACGATGCAGAGAAGTCTTTGAAAATAAGGGGGTGCTTACCAAATATTAAATTTTGTTGATATTTTGTTCACAATCAAGTATTAACAAGATCGTTCCTTAACTTTTGTCCAGTAGCTTATTTCCTTTGTTCCATTTAATCTTTATTTAAAAAAAAAAAAAAAAAAAAAACTATTATGTAAATTTTTGTAACTTTGTATAATATTTATGCATTACACCCTAATCTTTATTCGGTAAAAATTTCATTGCTACTCATGCATTACTTTTTAAGTAATACACACATTTATGTCTTTGTTGTTTCCGTTCCTTATATTATGGTTGCTACTGATTTATATATATATATATATATATATATATATATATATATATATAAATTAATTGATTTAAAATATGTTTTTCCGCTACACAGAAAATTCGCTTGAAGATGAAATGGAACTAATACTTTTAATTTAATTGCAAAATTAAATTCGGGTCTTTTAGCTTCTATTCTTGAAACATGGTTAGAACTGTGTAGCGTAAAAAAACATATTTTAAATCAATTAATTTATAATATTAATGCTCTGTAAATTTACATTGAGCACTGTTTTGTAAAAATAAAATATCTATAAGGACATATTTATATATCTTACTGTTCTTTCTTCTTCTTATATATATATATATATATATATATATATATATATATATATATATATATATATATAAAACTGTGTATTTAGGTAGCAGTCCCTCTTTTCTACAAGTTTCATTAAATATGAATGAAAATATACCATAGTTAAGCTTTTTATTTATCTTTTCTCTTTTTTTTTTTTTTTTTTTTTTATATAATTTCCTCTTTTCTTGACATAGATTTTGTAAAAATTCTACAAATGCTTTGTATGGCCAAGCATTTTCGGCTATAACTTTAGCCATTGTCAAGGATGGTATAATTTTTATTTTTTTTCTAACTGTATGTATGGATTGTTTTATTTGTGTATCTAGTTATAGGAAAGTTTTATTTTCCAAACACGGTCAGCACACTATGGCCGTGTTCATAGTGGATATTATTGAGAGTTGGCTTGTTCTTTTTTATTAATAATGTATTATTTATTAGATACACAGAAAGGGAACGAAAACGAGGAATGAAGTGATATATGAAAATGAAACCAGTGCCTGAAACCTATTCGAGTTTGTACGTAAACACTTTATTGATCATATATATCTAATACAGCTCGACAAACACACACACACACATCAAGAGAAAAATGCGTCTCCGATTAAATCTAAACATTTCCTTTTAATCTTTGATGTCGCCAATTCAGATCACTGACGAATAATCAATCGGCATACTCATGTCGACAAGATTTCGATGTGTTTATACCAACGTAAACCGACTTGAGCAAATTAACAAATTAATTCGTTCGAATGAGAAACCGAAATCAAACATATACATCGTCATATACATGCACCAATTATATTTTTATGAGGGTGACGCATGTATGCACATGTGAGTGCAAATATTCATATATATATATATATATATATATAGAGAGAGAGAGAGAGAGAGATAGAGAGAGAAAGAGAGAGTGTGTAAGACAGCGCTGTGTTTAAATATATAAACATACATCTAAGACTCATATATATATATATATATATATATTCATTGTTATATTGTGGACATAAAATGCATATATATGCGTGTGTATCACGCACACACACACACACATATATATAAAGAATATTTAAACAGCAATTCAACCTCCTTAAACACAGATTAATGAACTGATTACAGCTAAAAATTCTTCAAAATTTGCCTATTACTACGGCTACCTACATAAAATTTCAAAAAACGCTACACAATTTCGCTACCAAAATCAATCAGCCTATTCGAAAATTGTAAAAATACAATAAAACATTAAACAGACACATATTGTCGGTTCTAGTTAATCAAAAATGGCTTTATATATATATATATATATATATATATATATATATATATATATATATATATATATATATATATATATATATATTCATGAAGATATGATTGTGTATGTGCCATTTTATATCGAATTATATACTTAAAAATGTACACTTCAATATGTATAAGCCCCTACAAAAATATCTTATATATGCCCGTGTATATATATTCGTATAGGTATACGTGTGTGTACGTAAGATTGTATGTGGAATTTTCTACTTATATATACAGATAATTAAATATGTCTATAAATTTATGTAATGTGATACATATCTATAACCTTCTTCGGGTTTATATACATATGGGTTTACGCATAAACGTGTGTACACACACATATGTGTTCGCCCGTGTGTACATATCCCGCCCTATCAATATTTCAAGTAGGCCACCTGCTCCGACCTAAGCTTGAGATTCCCCTAATCCATACTCTACGTACCCACTTATAAACATCGTCTGTCTACTCATACCACGGCCAGTCTGTTTAGTTATGGCGGGAAACGATTTGTGGGCGTGGTCATCACCGGATTCCCAGCAATTTCATTGGCGGAATTGAGGACAAATATTGATCAGCAAATTGCTAATGCACATCTGTGCGTAAACAGCAGCGGTTATGCAATGCATTTCAGGAATAAGTCAGATGTTGGCAAGTTAGCTTAATGGTCTTATCTATTTGATATGCAAGACGGGTTCATTTGTTTGCGTTAGAGCATATAAGGAGGGGAAATTTGTTTTTTTGTTGGGATGCCATGTCTGATAAGGTTTTTGTTTTTTTTTTATTTTATTACGGTTAATATACTTTACTTTATATTTCCTATTAATATAAAATTATTCCTGAAACAATGTCGACACCATCACACCATAAATAACGGAGTGATATTACTTTAGATCCAATTTCTATTATGATAAATCTCGCTAAACTATCGCTGTTTCCATGTCAAGTTTTAAGATGAGCATAGTTCCCAGTTCTGGGTTTACCAGCTAGGATTTGACATGCCACTACACTGAGACAGACCATCCGCATTAACGTTGTATACCATTAGTAAGAAAGAATTCCCAGAGCTTCTTCCTAAGAAGCGCTATTTTGTGGAACTGACTCCCAAGAGGTTGCTTTTCCAAACATAACATTTTAGTCGTAGGTTAACTATTATATTTTCATAAATATACTCAAAAAGTGTACTTAGGAACGCCTACTCTTACTGCTCATACAAAAACTTCGTCCAATGTAAGCTAATATGGCCATATAGTAAGCCTCTACCTTGAGTGGCTTTTGGGCCTTTGATTGTGTGAACATTAGTGCAACAAATTAGTGTTTAGAATCGTAAAGCTGGTTTTGTTTGGCTAAAACTGATTTTCTCATTTCAAATAATTTTATTCACTGTAACTAGCGAAATATATATGCATACATACATATATATATATATATATATATATATATATATATATATATATATATGACAAACTGCAAAAGTTTTTGTGACTCGTTTCATCCGTTAGCATTTCATCGGACTGGGCTTTGCGTCACAAAAACTCTTCCAGTATGTCATATTTTTCTAAATACTGTTTATTTGTATATAAAATGGAGACATGAAACTGACAGTCACCTTTCAGTGTTGATTCTTATGCCCACACTTCGATATCTACAAACGCCCACCAACTTTGAACTCTCTTCCCACATGAATAAACAAATTTTAAGCTGTATATATACATCTGTGTGTGTGTGTGTGTGTGTGTGTGTGTGTGTGTGGTGGACCATAATTATACACCTATGTTCTTTCTTTGAAAGCACAAACACAAATATATGTCTGTGCCTGCGTTGTATATTTCGGCAGCAAACATTCTTTTAAGCATGTTTCATTGAATGAAAAAAGGAAATTCTTATATTTTTTTTATTAAGTTCTTTTAATGTTAATACATTGATTAACCTTACTTTATTTAACAAGAGTTCAAATGTGTTGGCGGTCTTCTAAGACTACACCCTAACAGAAAATCACCTTCACGCGCAGCGTCAGCTTTCTACCGCCAGTACACAATGCATTTTACACTACGTAGAAAAAAAATTAACAACGGACACCTTGAATATGCCTAAACTGATTTTTTAAAATCATTTGACTCTAAGGAAGGCAGAAATGCAACTAGTACGCAAGGGGTTACAGAAGAGCAAATGTGAGAGAAAAGAGTAAATAACGAAAGAAGGAGTTTAGACATTAGGTTGTATTTGCGTATATTTACTCTTTCCATTTGAATACTGAACACTTAATCTGTTAAAACACTTGCGAGATATATTTGTATTTGTTTGATTTTGACATCCCCAATTTGTAATTTACATGTAGGCTGTTCCTTTTGCTAACAACCACACATTCAGTTTTCTTGCAATTGATGTTTATTCCCCTCCTTCTCGTTACCCTTCACTTCCTTCGGTAGAGCACTTCTTGCACTTTCTTTTCTGTGCCAGTTATCAACACTGCGTCATCTTCATACCTTATGTTGCTAAGATTGTGGTCACCAATAATGAATTCTGGTAGGACTTCTAATTCTCTCAAATAGGTTGAAAAAGGCTATTTCGAAGACGCATTCTTGTCTTCCATCTCCTTTTTTTTTTATTTCTGCTTCATTACTAAACTCATTTCTTTACGCACTTATGAATCTTTTTCGTTACGACCCACTTCCCAAAATCTTACCAAATGACCAGATGAAGTTGAAAAAAATGTTAAAATTCCTCTGATGTATATATGTAAGTCGTGTCCAGGCTTTGAGCGCCTGGCGCTTTTCAAACTGCTGATCATGACAGATATTGATCATGTGCTCTCTTCCAGAAAGAGGAACTTATTTCCTCTCGGCATACTTGCAGTATAAAGGACAGTTAAGCACTATAAGTGGTGACAAGCGCCAATATGACCGAGCAGATTTGACTAATCGCATTAGCAGACAGGTATGCTCGAAAAGGTGAGTTACCGGTTACTATCCGTGGATGGAGGTATGAATACGTAACTGAGTGCTTGGTCGGTTCGCTTTACTATCCAAGTTCGAATCTCACTGTGCTCGATTTGTCAGAGCGGTGACCCTGATTTTCACGACATTGCTAAGCGATCTCAGCGGGTGGCACCGTTGAGAGGTGCATGAAAACCATACCATGATGTGACCCAAACATTGAGTTTTTCACGCTTGAAAACTAGTTATTTTTTTTTAAATTGTAAGAACACTAGGGAAACTGAATAAAAACATTTACAGTTTACGGTTTCTCAGCCGTCTCATTCAAGAAAACACACACACACAAGCATATATAGCATTTATCCTTTTTTCACAGATCAGGACACCTGTTCCCCCAATGGTGAGCTTGGACATACTCAACATAAAAGAATGATTGCTGCCTAAATACACAATTATTGAATTACGTCACCCAGCAGCCAACAAGGAAAGTAGATGTCTATATTTATGAGATGAGGTATTTTAATTATTTACATTATTTACATTGTTCGGACTGTTGTCCTCATCTTTATTGCCATATTCACAACGTTTCAGCCGTTGTTCACTCCGGCCTTCTTCAGGTGATTGGAATTTCGAACTGCACCCAGTGTCTAAAAGCGTTGATTGGATCCAGTCACTTGAACCAAAGATTTGTGTGTTCAATACCTGGCGGCTGCAGTGGTAAACAAAAACTTGGAATGTTGAGTTAAATGGAGGTAACTGAGGCATATGGAAGAGGCATGGCACTTGAAACTAAAACAATCAACCCAGGTAGACAACTGAAGAATACGGCAATAAAGATGAGGTCAACAGCCCAAACAATGTAGATAATGTATATAAGGAAAGTAACGCTACAACATTCAGCAAAAAAATTTGTTGTAGTACAATTAAGAATAAATGAAACTCAACATTTACCCACCATTTCACTGCTCCCAACACGTATTTCCTCAATGATACACTCAAAATATAAAATATTAAAGAGAGATTGCTTCCCAAATACACACACAACATATATATATATATATATATATATATATATATATATATATATATATATATATATATATATATAGAAGGTTACTTGTCAGAGTTGAACTAGAACAGGAAAAGTAGTATATATATATATATATATATATATTTTATTTTAGGATATTACATTAAAAACTCAATCACTGCTACCGGTATTATGTAACACAGTACAACCAGGATTATGGTCGAGTTATCAGCAACTGAAGAGATTCCCTAAAAGTCTTTTCTTGTGTAGAGTTTGATTAGACAGTCAGAATGATTGAAGACATGAACTGTTAAACTGCGAATGAATCCTTACATGGGAGCAGTTACTATTAGCTCGTAACTTAACTTTGCTGCGTTTTTTCTATAAATATGATCATTACTCTTTGGTACCGGGGCATTATGAATTTAAGCGCACTACTAGGTTGGCAGTTAGGTCTTATCATTTTACACTTGAAATGATTAAATGCAGCCATTAATTATATGCTAACAGTTTCCTCTATCGCACTGCTCTCTTTTGGAAGTTCTTCTTGATTTCTAGGTTTGATTTCAAAAATTTAAATGCTATATCAATCATTATCTTCTGTCTTGTTAATTCCTATTCTTTTATTGCTTAATAATGTTCTCTTTTTCTCTCAATAACCTTAAAGTAAAAATTAAATGCTCTCCTAGCGTTTTGTGCCATATATAGGAAAAGTTGTAAAAATAAATGTTGATTATAAGTGGTTGTTTTATAAATAAATATAATTCTATCTTTATTAGATATATTCTTGTGTAAAATAAAAGTAATTTTTTTACACTATAATAATTTCATGGACTACAGAAAAATTCTGGATTCAAAGTGGGTCATGAGATAAAAAAAAAAGTTGGGAACTACTTGTGTGTGTATGTGTGTATGCGCGCGCGTGCGTACAGGCGTATTAAATATTTTTCAGTACGACCTATTTCTAAAAGTCTTACCAAATGACAAAGTGAAGTTGAAAAACTGTTGAATTCCTCTGATGTTTATATATAAGTCGTGGCCGAGGTTTTGAGCTTCCTGGCGCTAATCAAACTGCTGATCAATAAATGAAAATATCTAATTGCTGTATAAGAAAATATCATTTGTCTTCGTTTATACTTATATAAACATTTACCCTCGTGCTTATATATATATATAATATTTAGTTTATGCAAATTTAGGTAATCCGTATGGGTAGACCTGAGGAGGATGATATCCAGAGAGCTCAATGTAAAATTCAGAGCAGATATGTTTGAATAAAAGACAGACCACGTTAAGATTCCATGTAATAAGCTATTTCACCATAACCCCTTTAACAGGGTTCTGGAACATCAGACTTTACTTCCAAAAGCTGAAATGAAAAAAATGAAAAGAACATTCACACATTTTTACGGACCTCATCAAGTATACGCAAAAGTTAATAGGAAAGTAAAATTGAGGTGGGAGAGGAGATATCGTGTCATATGTATCATTTCATTTTCCTATTTTTGTAAAAAAGTACAAAAAGTCTGATCGTTAACTTTAAAGTTTGATGATCCAAACCCTGTTAAAGGGGTTATCGAAATAGCTTATTACATGGAATCTTAACGTGGTCTGTCTTTTATTCAAAAAAAAAAAAAAAAAATATATAATATATATATATATATATATATATATATATATATATATATATATTTCATTTCTATGTCTGTCTAGCAACTCACGGAAAATAATACTGAAACGTTGTGAAAGACATTTCCGATTTCAACCTGGTTACAATAAATTCATGCTAATGACATCAAGATAATAATATGTTCAATGTTTTCGGCCATACAACGTAGTCACACTCAGATAAAAGCACTCTCTGTACGAGGGTCGTTGAAATATTTCTATGTCTCACCCAAAAAGAAGAGCCACAATGGATTCTTTTGTTTTGGCAATGCACTGACACATACTATTAACTAATTCAGATGCCTGTCTCAAATTCTGCGTATGTTAGGCACATACAATGAAATCTAAAAACGGAAAAAACAGAGACTCAACCAGTCATGAAGTATCATCAAAAGAAAGGTATGGCACCTAAGGAAAAGCATGAAGACATAATACAGACACTTGCTGAGGACTCATTCCTATGAAACTGTAAAGAAGTGGGCTGTAGAATTCAAGCGGGGCAGGCACAGAAGATGACCATCGGTTAGGTCGTCCAAAGTCATCGATGGCATTCACGAAATGATTTTATATGACAAATGTTCAGCGGATAGCTAACTCTATAGGCATTATTTCTGGTTCGGCCCATCCTGTTTCAACGGAGATATTGGGGATGAGAAATCTGTTTCTCAAGATGAATCCCAAGAACGCCGGTTTAAAAGCTGAAAAGTTTTGACATATCCAAGATACTGCTGACTCGCTTCCAGGCTGACCCTGAGAATTTTCACCACAAATTAGTAACTCAAGATGAAACCTGGGCTCACCACCTCGGGCCTGAATCAAAGATTTAAACCAAACACTGGAAACACCCTGGTTCTCTACTACCGAAGAAGTTCAAATAGGCAGCGTCTGTCGGCAAGACGATGGCTCCTTTTTGTGATTCTGAAGGCGTAATCATGATAGACTACATAGAAAAGGAGAAAACTATTAATGGATAATACTATGCATCAGAATTAAGACAACTAAAGGAAGCAATCAAGTCGAAACGCAAAGGAAACCTTAGAGCCGGTGTTCGCTTACTCCAGGGATAACGTGTCCGTTCACGCTGTTGCAGTAGTTAAAGCAGCCCATTGTGGCGGTGAATTGCTACCCCACCCTTTTACTCACCAGACTTAGCTCCATCTGACTTCTTGTTTTCCATGTCTGAATCACACCTGCTTGATCGCTATTTTGGAAAGAATGATGACATCATATTTGCTCTAGAAGAGTTTTTGGAGGACCAGAGCAACACCATCTTCCATGATGGAATAGCAGTGCCTAAACATCGTTGGATCAAATGCATTTAGGTCAAGAGGGACTATATTGAAATATAGTAAAAAATACTGGTTCTTCAACTGGTTGAGGCTTAGAACTTTTTGAATGACACTCGTATGTGTGCTGTAGACAAAGATGCAGGCTACGTAGAAGGTTTAATATTATGAGTTCAGTACAAGCAACGTTGTGCAACGGAAATGCATATGAACTCCATTATTTCAATTAGAACTGGAACGTAGGTCTTCATGATGCTGGCTAATTGCTGTGCATGTTGTATATGACACGTCGATGCTGCTTTGATTTTGGTAACAGAGGTGAAAATTCCTCTAAAACTTCATAGGCTTCAAACAGTAAAGTTCAATACAAAGTGTCTCAGGTAAATCAATAAAATCTGCCGAATCTTTTACATACCTAGGAAGCGTGATGAATTCCAAGGAATAGGATCTGAATAACAAAAGCTTGGGATGCATTGGATAAAATGGATGTAATCTGGCAATTTGATTTACCGCCACAACATCAAGGAGAGATTCTTTAATGTATGGTGCCACTGCCTGGACATTAACTAAAACCCTAGAATTTAAGCTTGATGGAACCTACACTCGGATGCTGAGGTCCGTACTTCGCATCTGTTGGTGACAACAACCAACTAAATCGCAGCTCTGTGGACCCATCCTGATATATCTACAATCTTATGCGAACACAGAATGCGTTTTCCAGGATACTGGTGGCGAGCAAAACAAGAACTCGCGAGTAATTTATCACACATATATATATATATATATATATATATATATATATATATATATATATATATATATATATATATATTGGTAATCATTAGTAATCACTTTTACCACGTTACAATAACTATTAACTAATAATATTATTATTAACACCAACACCCAGCACCATCACTTACACATCACACCTACTATTAATATATAAATCCACTACTATCATTAACGTATATTACTCCCCCAGCATATTTAATACCTTAAAACAATAAGATCAGATATAATTTCCATATGAAACCATGAGAATAAACACCCATTACCAGGATTCATAATAAATAAAAATAAACAAATAAATATATAAAATAAAATAGAATAAAACACCAACAACCACTCTTTAGTTCAAGCTAGCACCATAATAATTACATTTATAGGTTTTTATTATTCTCCCAGCAACATTACTAATCACTACTAACAATTTACAATAAATATTAACCACTTATATTATTATTGCCACCAACACCCTTACATATTACTATCACACCATATCTACCATTACCATATAATCCAGCCATAATTATTAACGTAAACTACCCCCTCTCACAGAATATTTAATACCACCATAAAAATAACCAATAAGGATTACAAACTGTTTTAACAGTCACATATACACAGTCACAAAAAAAACAAGGAAATAAGCAGCTTTAATATAATAACAATAATAATTTTGTAAATTAAAAATTAAAAGTTATAGCAATCTTCAACTACCATAATTTTACACAGAATACCTATTATCAGGATTTATACCAAAATAAATTAATACATATAACAAAATAAAATAAAATAAAACACCAACAACCACTTTTTAGTTCAAGCTACCACCACTACCTACCACCACTATAACTACATTCATGGTTTTATCATTCTCCCACCACCGTTAGTAATCATTTCTACCAATTTACAATAACTATTAGCTAATTATATTATCACTGTCTCCAATCCCTTGCAACATTACTATCACATCATATCATATAGACCCGTTATTAAATTAAACTACCCTCTCACCCAGCACATTAAATATTAAACATCACCATATAAAATAACCAATAATGATTACAAATTTCTACCTGTTACATATACACAGACACCAAAAACAAACAAATAACCAGCTTTATATATATCAAATAAACCCCCATTTTTTTTTCAAAAATTTAAAAATAAATATAAATAATAATAATTTGTACCTATCATAATTTTACACAAACCCCACCACACGTATATACATACATGCGAGGAAATATTATTCAGCGGAAAAATAAATAATATGACATGTATACATTCACGAGATATTCACGAGACATTTCCGCCACACTCTTTAAATTTCAACATACAAATGCGTATGTATAGACACAACACCACCTGTATACATACATATGTCATATCCGAAACTGCCCACATATGTTTATATATGTATGAGTCCCGACGGACGACCAACTATGTATATGTGTCTGCATACATCGATGTTTGCGTTACTACGATGATATAAGCGACGAAATTTCCCCCACCACTTCCACAATAACACCAATACACGCAATCTACATAAACCCAAATTTAAAAAAAAAATTAATCAGTTTGTCTGACGATCGCTAAAGCGTGAAACCCAGGGTCACAAACTCACATCTATCCAACCAAATATGTTAGCTCTATCTCTGATATTGAGCGCTTTCTAATAAGTACCGCGCATATAATATATAAATAATTATACATATATATATTTAGTTATATTTGTATACACTTTTATATATATATATATATATATATATATATATATATATATATATATATATATATATATAAAAGTGAACACTGATGTCAACACCAAGTGGCAACAGTGTGCTTTTGGCTTGAACCATAAGGACTGAAGATTGCATTTAAGTATGAAACAGACTGTCACCACTCGGTGTTGATCTCAATGCTCACTTTTACATTTACATACGCTCTATCCATGATACTGAGCACTCTTATTATTTGTGTACTTTCGACCCACTGTAGAGGCGGTCTTAATGCACGGTGCCACTGCCTGGACATATAGCTAAAACCCTAGAATCTAAGCTTGATGGGTCCTACACTCGGATGCTGAAAGCTATACCTAACATCTCCTGGTGACAACATCCAACTAAATCTTAACTATGTAGATACATCCCTGATATTTCTACAATGTTACCCGAATGCAGAATACTCTTTACAGGACACTTGCAAGCGAGCAAAACATGAACTTGCGAGGAATCTACTGTTCTGGACACCTAGACACGGACTAAGGCGTCTTGCTTGACCAGCAATCATCTCTATCGGTCTGCTATGTTGTAATTACTATGTTGAGTTACTCGCTAATGACATTCCGACTGTGATGCAGGACAGTGATAGACTAATGAATGTCCGAGCTAACTCAACCGAATAAAAAAATACACCCGTAAACAGCATAAGCTAAATTTTCGAATGCTGTTCTCTAGTCTGTCTATATTTCTGCCTTTATCCACTGTCTTTGTCTGTCTTTATCCACTGTAACATGTGTCCTCAAGGACACATGGCACAGTGGATAAAGGCGTTGGTTAGATCCAGTGACAGACCCAAAGAAGGTGAGTTCAATACCTGGTTAAGGCAGTGGAGAACTTTCAGAGGGAAAATTAGCAGGAGATAACTGATAACTGACATCCATCAAACATGGCACGTGGAACTAGAACAGTCTACCCCAGTGATCGAAATAAAGGGTTCAGTCCGAAATTCCAACCACCTGAAGAAGGCCGGAGCGTACAACGGCCGAAACGTTGTGACAAATATGGCGACAAAGATGAGGACAATACTCCGACTAATGTAAATGCTGTTCTCTAGTTTTCGGTGATGATGATCAGTTTTACTTCTGTGCAAGTGATGCTTGTCTGTGTGCGTGAATTTTTATTATGCATTTCGCTATCGACACCAGTGTCTAGCTTTTGGCATCACAACGTGAATTGCATCGAGGTTACATATCTCGATCAACTTAGGTATCTGAGGTAGGAAGATTGAAGAACCCCACGTATGTCCAGAATATTCGGCAAACTTGTTACTGTGGTTGGTCTGAACATTTAGATAGGTGGAAACGTCATCGTAAGGTTTATAGAAAGTCTAAAGGCTCTGGTGATCTGAGTTTCATTGGTTGAATCATGAATGCAGAAGGATAGTGCAATATATTTAAAAGATATAAAGGATAGGAATTTATGAACCATGATCGACATCATCCTGAAAGGAAGACGTATATGTTTCCAAACGATTGAGAAGAGCTATTTTACCGCATGTCAATTGTCCAAAGTATTGCTATAAGACAAAAAAGGGGTTCTAACGAAGCAAAAGATAAGTGTTGAATTAACCCGGCATTTCATCAGATTTATATCAATTATATCACTTATGGATTTCACTAGAAAAGAAAGAACAATGACGTTTGGGTTATCCCCACATAGCTAGGCTAATTTGGACAATAAATCGTTAGAGGGCGCTGTTAAGCGCCTATAAAAGTGGGACATTTACTGTTTTTCTTTTTTCTCTACTTTCTTTTTATCATGCAGATCTTGTTCTCGAGCATGTGGGTATCATTCATCTAAGTAATTGAACTTTCAAATACGTGTATCACACACATAATTCCAAACTTGTAATCTTTCTTTGCATGCATACTACTGTATTGTCTGTCACTTTTTACAAAAAGCAAACTAAAATATCACCTTAATTCCATTTTATTACATCCTTTTACACAATTTTATATGGAAAATATTGTTTGTCACAGATTTTAGTATAACCAGGGCAGCATCTCAAGTTGTCCATCTCTTAGACCTGTTTCCATCCAAGGCTATAGAACACAGTCTGTTCTGCTATTTACTCATAGCTGGAGGGAGAAGAGGAATAATACCTTTCCCAAGGGCATTAGCACGTAAAGAAATGTAACGGATTCGACTGGAATTCGAACACGACTCTCCAGTTCCTCAATCTGAGACACTATCCACTGCTCCATATATTCTGAAAAATAGTTTTCAGTTATAAATTTATGGGATAAATTGCTCAATAAAAACACACACATATACAGATGTAGCGTCAAGCTATATCACATGTAGCCTGACGATTGCGTTTCGCAGGAAACAGTCTCCCGCTCTGAGTGCTCAATGTCCATATATATATATATATATATATAGACATTCGGATTACTAACACAAAAACAGAGAATGTTTCATATCAAGAATATGTAACATTGAAAAACATAAGGAAAAAATTAATTATTTTTAATATGTGGAAATCTCCCCCTTTTACCTGAAGACGGTCGCGAGACCAGAAACACTTGTAGTAAAATTATGGAAAACAAAGCATAATATTTTTTTCTCAAATAATCCACATTACAAACAAAAACGTTTGCGGCACCACTTTCCCCTTCTTTTTAATATACATACTTTTCTCTCGTTGGAACCACTACAACTTCTTTCTTTATAATATATATATATATATATATATATATATATATATATATATATATATATATATATATGTGTGTGTGTGTGTGTGTGTGTGTTTGTGTGTGTGTGTGTGTCGTTTATTGAATAATAAAGACATTTTTTTTATTTATTTTCAAAAATATTTTCTAGTCCTCGAATCAGTTTCTTGATGTTAAGATGAAATTAATCAAGTAAGGCGCCGTAGTTTTTACTTGATGAATTTCATCTTAGCATCAAGAAACTGATTATGAACATAATAAAAAATATACATAATATGTGTTATGTTTTTATTGCATTGAATGAAGATAAAAATCAAGTAGAAAAATATCGGTTGTATCAACGTATTCTTGCTGAAATCGCTAATAAGCAGATAAGCTATATCTCTATTCTCTACCTCTCTTTTTTTCTACTCACTTTTCTCGGCGCCAGTTTATATGTATTTGGATGAGTCCAAGAACTCTTCTGGAGTGATGTGTTCATCTCCACATTAACCCACCTTTATATATGCACTTTCTTTAGACGATAATTTTTTCTTCCATGGGTCCATTCCAAATTCGGATCAAGTTTTCGCTTACCCACGGGTTATACTGTAATTTAAATTTTCGGAATATATACTTCAAAAGTATCGTAAATATGTCTATCAGTAAATTAAATTGTACTGGTTGTTCATATCTACACCTTGATTGATTTATATGTCTCTTATGACGAAATTGTCCACATTTGACAATGTGCATCATACTACCAAAACGTTAAATATTTTTTCCTGTCTGCCAATTTTTCTTTCCGGCCTCAAAGTTTTCAAAGAAAGCTTTATCGCCATTCTTAAGTCATTAGCTAGTTTGAAATTGTCAAACTTTCTACTTATTTCCTGACAGTAAGTTGCCAAAAATGGATCTAAACTTCTAGCAAACATGAGCTCTGCAGGTGACATTTTCGTGGTGACGTTTCTATTAAACGTCATTCGAGACACGCACAAAAATTCTCCATTTCTTCATTTTACAAGCCTTTAACTTTTCTTAACATACTTTTGAAGGTGTCAACAAACCTTTCCGCTTGATCATTCGACCTCGGATGATAAATCGGCGTTGCCAAATGTTCAATCGCTTAGTATTTGCAGGAAGATTTAAACTCCCTAATAGTAAATTCAATTCTATTATCGGTTTCCACACCGTCAGGTTCTCAAAACCTTGCAAAAAGTTAACACAAGAATTTAACTGTTATTGCGATAGTTAGTTGTTTACACTTTAATATCTAGTGCCATTTTGTGAAACGGTCGACCACAATTAAATAATAGGAAGAGTTTGATGGTTCCACAAAGTACATATGTAGTCTTGCCCACAGTTTATCAGTGCTTGTCCATGTCTGACAATTTGTAGGTAGTAATTTTGCTTCTGAATTACAACCATTACATTTTCTAATTGTATTTTGGATAACTTTCATCTCACTGTTTCCGGATGGCTTATGTGGAATTGTTTTGAGGTACTTTTTTGTAGTGATAACGAAATTACTACTTTCTACATACAAAAGTACTCTATCACAATTAGAAAATGCTGTATCATTGTTAGCAGGTTTAATTTTAGTTTCGCTCCATTTTGACTTAATGTCATCCATAGATATTTTTTTTTTTTTTTTTTGAATAAACGTACCCTTTTAAAATGAATAATTATATCGTCTATCATACCCGGTAATTCTTTAATAATGTCAAAGACGAGGCTTTTAATTTCGATTTCAGATTCCAGCGAAGCAATGACAGTATCTTCAATTTTTTTTTACATTTCGATATCAATCTGGACAAACCATCGGCGTATCCCAATTTCTTTGATGATAGAAATTCCTAGTTCAACAAAATCGTAGCCCAACGCTGTAGTCTATTTGCATGCATGTGTGGGAATCCTTTTCTTAAAACCAAATATAATAATGGACGATTACCAGTCTTCAATATGAATGTACTTCCTAATATCATCCTCTGAAATTGCTTTACAGCAAAAATTATGCCAAACGCTTCCATTTCAATTTGATTATCATTTTTCCGTATATGTCAAACTTCTTGAAGCGTGTGCGGCAGTTCTCACTATACTGTCTTCGAATTTATGGCCTACTACCGCTCCTATGCCGTATTCGCTCGCGTCCGACGCTGCTATTACCTGTGGTTGCGGGTCGTGATATGTCAATGATAACATTGAAGTAGTTTTTTAATTACTTCGAATTTTTTTTAATATTCAGTCGACCAATTCAATGTAAATTATCCAGAGTTGCTCGCAATTTGTAGATATCTGGCACATACATATTATAATAATTCGCTAATTCGAAAAAATGATTATAGTACCACCAAATTTTTCAGGGGAGGTATGTCTTTAATGGCACTTACTCTAACGGGTCTTCTCCATATTTCGTCGATTATCTGACCTAAATATTTAATCTTATCCAGAAAGAATTGACCTTTCTGTTCACTATTTTGAAACCGGGATCATGTAATCTCTGAAATACTTCCTGCGTCAGTTTTACGTGCTGTATTTTCGTAGCACTCTTAATGAGTATATCATCTATGCAAGCGGCAATACCGACTAGTCCAGCCAACGTAGTATCCATTATTTCCTGTAAAATACTTGGGGCTACATTTACGCCAAAAGTTTAATCTTTTAAACTTATAAATTCATTTATGCGTATTAATAGTCAAAAGCTTTTGGAATTTTTCATCTACTTCGTTTTGAAGATATGCCTCAAACAGGTCATTATTTGACAAAAATTATCGCCATTTAATTTGGTAAATATATCCTCAGGAGTTGGTAGGGGATGTGGTAGGAAGCAGTCATTCAAACCAGTCGAAAAATCTGCACATAAACGAATCTTATTTTTCTTTTTAATATAAACTGCTGGTATAGACACATTCTGAATAATCTATTTTTTCAATAACTCCGCAGTTTTCTATCCTATCCCGTTCCGTGTTAATAGACTCCAACACAGCAAAAGGTATATTTCCTTTAAGTTTAAACACTTATCACATTTTCTTTTAATTTAAAGATGCCTTTGAATTTATACATTTTCCCAACTCCTAAGAAAATATTCGTGAATGTATTTTTTGTTTACCCAGTGTTTCTTTAGCTGTAATCTTTTTCTCTGACGAACAGTTAATTTTCCACAGAATGAATTCATCAGTCAATTCCATAATTCAAATAATTCTAGCCATTTGATGCCTAGTAAATTCGAGTTGGAGTGTTTTAATATGTAATTAAAAGTATTTTTTTTTAGTTTTACCCGCAATAGCGATGTTACACGTAATTTTCAGAGGAAAAATGAATATCTTGCTCGATAGTCCTCTTGCAACTTTGTCGCTTTTTTCTCAACTTAGGCTTGCTAATTCTATTCCACGTTTGTTCATCAATAATTGTAATATTGCTACCAGTGTCCAATTGAAATTTCACCGTAGCATTATTCTTTCGTACTGTCACGAATTTTCTATTATTTGAACTTTCCAATTTTTAGCTGGTAGTACTAATTTCAGCAAGTTAATTTGTGTATTTCTTTTGCTTTTCCGCTTGCAGTAGCTTCGTTTGTGACCCGCCTTTCAAAAATTAAAACATTTTTGGGGGGTTTTAAATGGACAGTTCTTTCTGAAATTAAGCATACCACAGCCATAGCACCGGTTAAGTTTTGCAGTATTTTTATTCCAGAATTTTTCTTTTGGTAATACTGTCTTTTTTCGAACTACTTGTACTTCTGGCATTTTGCTCGATTTTCGCTGTATCATGACATAAACTGACTATTTTTGGAACTCCTCCGCAACAGTCTATTTCGTTAACTTTGAATCCTGTTCAAGTATTATAAGAATTCCAGTTCGTATTTCCGCATCATTGATTGATGTCTGATTTTTATCGATGATAATTGTGACATCGTCCCCCGGTCGCAGCGCCAACTGTGACGTTCTATCCTGATCTACCACGGCGCCAGTTGTGGCGTGGCCGTTCCAGGGTCCTATCCCGGTCACGACACCAGTTGTGACGTCCCTAAACAGCACCAATTGTGACGTCTTCGCCGCGGGGCCAGCTGTTCGCTCCTCGCTGCTCCGTCCGGGTGTCGCTGCTCCAAACGTGACGTTCGCCTGTCGCGTCAGTCGTGTTGTCTAGTACTGTGACGACCAACTGGCTTGGTATCGGTCGCGGCACCCAAATGTGACGTTCTAACCTTTTGGTGATTCGGGTGGGAATCTGGTTAGATTTGATATCAGCCTCGCCGTTCCCAACTCGCTTCCAACGCCTGGTTACCAAGGTAATTGCACTGATCTCCAGTCTGCCTACCCACGTTGTGAACTGATCTTAGACAGACCAGATCAAACAGGGGTTGGGGCCGTATTGCAAATTGAGTTCAACGGGGGTGATAACACACAAATATGCATAAAAGAAAATAAAATGAAAACTCAAAAAGTTCAAAGTATCAAAGAAAAAGGTAAGAAACTTTATGTCTAGTTGTTCGATACATAGGACTGCATCTATCTCCCGACCCGGTCTGTGGATTGTGACACGTCGCTTTCGCTAGGCAAGTTTTAACGCTTCAAGTTGTTTGCTCTCTAAGGAATTTGTGTTTCGGTGTGTCTTTGGACGAAAGTCGAAAAACTTATTTCTGTGGTCTGGTTCTAAGTCGCTCTTCAAAATAATTGTTCTTGGTTGAAGAGGAGTCCAAAATTTTGCGTGAATCTTGGTCAGCTATCTTGGTCTATCATCTCTGCCGTCCGGGACTGAACGAAATTCTGCCCGCCAGGGTCTGAACTACTGGGCACTCATCTCAGCCGTCCGGGACTGAACTACTGGGCACTCATCTCAGCCGTCCGGGACTGAACTACTTCTGCCCGCCAGGGCCGAACGAACTGATTTCTGCCTGTTGGGGCCTCCTTTTTTATTGACGCCGTCAAAAACCGGGTTGGATCTGTTGGCGTCGGGGAGTTCCTCGATAATTCTAAATACATATCCACCTCTTTTATTTCTGGTTAGGGATTTTCCACTCTTTTCCATTTTGGTAACTTTTTCTCACTCCCCTTTCTCACCATGCTTCTGAGGGGCGTGAACTTCCCTCCCCACTTCTTCGTAGCGGCTTCTCATACTTATACTCTGGATGGGGGCGTCGACAGTCTTCTTCGTGCGTCACGTGACCACTCTCGGCCAATGAGGTCTTCGTCGGGTATCTTTCCTCCTCCTTCGTGCGTCATGTGATCACCACTTGGCCAATGACGTCTTAGTCGGGCGTGAACAAACGGCGGCTTTGTTTTGGAAAAGAAATACCTTGTTTAACTAAAAAAATTAATGATCTCTCCTCTTTCTCTTTTTCTTTCTTTCTTTCAAATCGCCGTTATCACGAACGGATAATGTGACAACTCGTGGCGTTTGTCAAGCAGTTTATCGCTAATGCATCATGGTCTCAGAAAGGAATTTTCTCCGAGTTTTCAGCCAGTCTGACGTCTCCGAGGCAGCAATAAAAACATTTCTTATTCCATTCATTTTCCTTCGGTTCATGTGTCTGATAACAAAATTTTATTATCGCAGGGCAAAAGTCTGTTTTGTCGAAAAGAGCTTAACTAGTGAGACTACTTGTGTGGGATTTTAATTTTCCATACCCAGCTAAGGCTCCAAGCTACACCTGTGTTTTGTCAATTATCAAAATCTAACGTTTTCAAGTGGACTTTCTTTGGTGAACATTTCTTGATAACACAATTCCATTCGCGCGGACAAGTGGGGAAATCGGTCAATGCTTGCTCGCAGGTGGCCTTTAATTTTGATAGTAAGATGCTTTCTCGTACCAATAGTTTAGATAACACTTCCCTACCCACTCAATCTCATTGTCATTGTAATGACACTCCTTTCGGCATTTGCCACTTATCCAAAATAACCCTTTTTTTATTGCCTCTTAAGCCGTGTGTGTGTGTGTGTGTGTGTTCGCATTACTTTTTCCTTCCTTTCTTCTTTTCTGCCTGGATGCATGGTGCCACATAATTCATCCAGTTTATATTTCTCACACTCACGATTGACTTTATCAGAATATGTGACCAATTCTTTATTTTCGTCCTTAGTAAGGTTCACGCACTTCCAACATGTATAAAACAGTGAATTCTTTCTATTTGATATCGACCCTGTTTTGTAAAATGACACATTTTTCTGGAGTATTCGGCAAAATGAAATTCAGATATTTTTCTTGTTCAGCGGGGTAAAATTTCGTAACAGAACACGTATTTTCTTCTCACAGAAATTTCTCTCATAGGAAACTGACAACCTTGAGGGTCCATCGGTTATAATTTTTTCCCCAGATATATGATTTTACCTGGTTCATTACACCGTATTTCCAAGAGTAAAAATCTTTTTGAAAATTACATAGTTCTTACACACTTTTGTCGGGTAGTTTTAAGTTGATGCAGGGTGATATAGAGAGTGGGAGAGGAGGAGTATGACAGACGTAGTCGAAATTAGAGAGGGAAAGGAGAGAAAGGAATAATTATTTATTTATTTTTATTATGATATTTAAGAGTAAGGGAGGTGGTAAAAACCAGACATTGACCTATTTAATAAGTCATCTCTCTCACAGGAAACGAGATAAAGAGAAAAAAAGAGACGTAAAGATATAAGAAAGCAATATTGGAATTAGGGTTTGGTTAAGAAAGGGAAATAGAGAGTTTGTAAAGAATAAAGGAAAGGAAAATGAACGGTAAATTAATATATATAGCACATTGCGGTTAATTTGAAAAAAAAAACAGATTATATATTTGGCTCTTAACGTTTGACATTAATTTAAGCTTTTTAAATTTTTCAACAAAATAAGCCAGGAAATGAATATAATGTGAATATAATATAAATAAACAATATTACTATTATTAACATTATGAATATGAATAACAATTAAGGAGTAAAATGTTTTTAATTAAAATCTAAAGTTTCGAATTTTGAATTTTATTTAAAAATTTTGTTTAAAAAAAATTGAAAAGTACTTCGAAATGAAATAAGATTTAAAAGTATTAATAGTATTATTTTTAATATTGTAATAATGATAAAAAAGAAATATAATAATAATAATAATAATAATAATAATAATAATAATAATCCTATACAGAATCACCTATGAAAGGAATATATATATATATATATATATATTAATGCGAGAAAATTTTATATTAAAAGAATGCTCAATACAGCGTAGAGAAAATACAATTTATTCGAAAACTATAACAAAAATGTTATAAAAAATTTTAAAAAAATAACCATTTCGTTTCAACACTTCTGGTGTCTTATTAAATGTTGGTGTTGAATATCAACACCATCACAAAGATAAGACACCATTAGCGTTGAAACAAAATGGATATTTTTTATTGATTTTATAACATATTTATGTTATAATTTCCGAATTGTTGGAATTCCCGCTAACTTAGAGGATGTGCATGTAAATTTTGGTGCAAATCCGTCGAAAATTGCGGCCGTGCATTCGTTACACACACCCACACATCCTGCCTTTTATAGATAGATACATTTTTATTTCTGTTATTGTTCATATTTACCCATAAATATTGCATACCTTATAACTATATTTTAATCATCTCTCTCTCTCTCTCTCTCTCTCTATATATATATATATATATATATATATATATATATATATGAATGAATGATACTCAAATAGTACTGCTTTCATATGACTTAAAGTTTCATGCAGATACTATATTTGATATACGATGGTCTCACAGATTTCAGGCTGTTCAAAGGACAAGGGAATTAATGCTGTATTTAGTTTGCCTTTATGTGGCTTCTGCTATATAATGGTCTACGACGGCGGGGGCGGGTGGGGGTCAAGCAGAGATATGTTGAAAAGATATCGTTTCCAATATGGCAGTAATATTACTATTTAAGTCGTGCTTTCTTTGGATACCGAGAATGCATGCGCCAAGAAATATAGACAGGTGGGCGGTAGCATTAAATTCATCACTGTATCACCCCCTCTTTCTCTCTCTCTCGCAATCTTTCACTCGCTCACACACAAACATACACCCCTTTCTGTATGTATGTATATATATATATATATATATATATATATATATATATATATATATATATATATATATAATATGAACACTCCTATTGAAAACAACACAAAAATAAAATACAACTTAAGCAGTCAAGATATGAGGTAAAAGACACCAAATACAAAACACCTTGAAAATAGCTAAAGAAGTGGCCGAAAGAGCTTGGGGTGATAAAAATCATGTAACATTTCTGTATTATCTAATTCCTACAAAGCAGATAAACGTAAGCATCCTGGAAAAATTAAATAAAAAAATATGTATTTAATAAAAACACACATTATATATATATATATATATATATATATATATATATATATATATATATATATATATATATATATATAATAAAAACAAACACTAATATTCCATGGTCATAATTTATTCCATTGGAATCGTAAATCTGATCCAAATCATCAGACCTACAAATTCAAAATGAAAACAAAAAACAACTGAATTTGAATTTGTAGGTCTGATGATTTGATCGTATTTACGATTCCAATGGAATAAATTATGACCATGGAATATTAGTGTTTAAGCTTTTTATTATATCCTTACTCTGTCCTAGACATTGAGTTCTACCTGGATCCTTCCTCTTGGAAAATTTTTTCTGAAAATATACATGTATGGGAATTTTTAGATATATTTTTCATATGTATGTATATTTTCCACTAATATTATCTATATATATATATATATATATATATATATGTATATGGAGGGGGGTTATATTTCGCTCGTTGGAACTACTTTTCACCCTTCCTTTTTTTTATATATATATATATATATATATATATATATATATATATATATATATAGTAAAACCTAAAAGAGCCAGACAAACCTGCCTAGGTCTCACCTAAGCGGATCGATTTTTTTCCCTTGGGTATTGGTTTGTTCATTTACAAGTTAAAACACCGAAGGTTTTGCCGGACGAGTATCGCTGCTTATATTATATATAGATTATTAGTGCTTTTTATATATATATATATATGTGTGTGTGTGTGTTGTGTCGGAAACCTACCACCCCTCTGGAAGATGAACTTGTCTGCGTCTGTGAACAAAGACTTTAAATAGTGGCATGTCAGTTGACATGAAAGATAGATAGACAGAGAAGTTCTTAGCTGAGCTAGTTATTGACTACTCAGGCGATTTCTGTACCTTTTTACCAACCTATTAAAACCCTTTTTATTGTTATGTGTTATTTGGCGTTTGTCTCTACTAACCCCAAGTCAACATCATAACAATATATATATATACATATAACTTCTACAAATTTATAAACCACCCCTATCTGGTGGATTGAGTGGAGTTATCTGTGTCGTCCTACAACACTGGGTCACCTTGCCTTCCCTTAAAAGTCATCGCGACTTTGTTTTCCCAGGGTCACCCATTTCCCAACTCCTCAAGTCTTTCTACTTCCTTTGTCCTGAGTCACCGAGTTAGAGATGATTACTCCTTCAATAAATCAGCATATATTCCGACGATATTATGCCTTCATTTTTAAATAAATATTTACTGCATGTTAACTCCACTGCAAATCTTGGCAGCTTAGAAGGCAGAAGAAAGCGTCTGAATTTCCATTTTCGAATAAGAGATCATATATTTTTTTCCAATTTTTACAGGCACCATGAAAATCAAAATTGACAATTATTTTACGAAAAAAATATATAATTTCCTTTGTCATACTATTCATTCGTACAAAAATAATCGAAGACTTTAAAATTATCACTTTGCAGTGAATCGGCTTTTCTAAAACTAAACGTGTTGATACGTAAAGAACAAAGAAACTTCTCATGGGTATTTGGTAAATCAAACACTTGGCACTGAATACAATATAAATTTTACTATTGGATACATTGCCGTTATAGAAAATCAAGATTATTTACGGTTAGACTAAACGCCTCAGCGTCTGAGAAATATAAGTTGAACTCTTTTTTTCTTTTCTTTTTTTTTCGTGAGTTCGATAATTCTCATTTCTAGTAATCTATTGTTTGGTCAATTTTAGTTACCGTTAGTCATAATTCCATTAAGTCTATGATTACTACTCGACCTGGGGATTGAACTTAAAACTATAATGTTAAGAAATTCCCTAAACAAGGCTTTAATCCACTAGGCCAGTGTTTCTCAACCTCTTATTTTACTTCAGGAAGTACTTGTCGACTAACTAAAAGTCTGGGGACAACGTTCAAATTAATAAGGAAAGATTATTCATTAAATCTGAAAATAGGCATATAATAAAAAATGTCTCCTGAAATAAATATTTATTTTTAAGACATGTAATTCTCACCATTTGTTTTTTACCCATGAATAATGTTTACTTTTATTTTAGGTTAAGAATTGCATTACAGAGATAGTAAATGTATATGCTTTATTTTGAAGTAAAACTAATTTATTGAAAATAAACTTGCATTTAACAACTAAATTCTATGGAATATCTATGTAAATTAGTAGAATAACTCAATATAAACCATTTTAAAATATGTGAGTAATTAACAGATTTTAAAAAAAAATGTAGATTTATTCAATGAGATCCCTTTGGTTGATGCTGCTGAAGAGGTTGATACTGTTAATCCTTTCTTTATAAATAATCTTTATGCAATGCGTATATTAAATTAATAATATTAATTGTATTTTATTTTTTTAAATATTTTTCTTTATTAATTTATATTAATGTTATATTTTATTCTATTAATATTTGAAATTTATATTATTATTTATATATTAAATTAATTTTTATAATAAATTAAAATCTTTATATCATTTTCCATTATATGTAATCATTCTTTTATATAACCTCCTCAGTTTTTATTCAGCTTTTACAATCAAATCATCCGGTATATGAAAAGGGACGCTAAATTATATCGCTTGATCACGTTTTCTGATAGTTTTAGTGTAGCATTTTAATAAGACATAAATTATTGTATAAATTTCAATTCTCATTTGTAGCAGCCGTTTCGAAGTGAAATTTGTCTATGGACCACTAAAATATTACTGTGGACACCAATTTGGTATTTTTTTTTGTTTTCGTTTTTTGTGTGTGTGTGTGTGTGTGTGTGTGTGTGTGTGTGTGTGTGTGTGTGTGTGTGTGTGTGTAGGTCCAGTATTGTTACATGGAGCCCTGGGGTTCATATAGACTCCGGTTCAGAACATCTGATTTAAAACATTACAGTATTTAAGGATGCTTGATGTGTTTTGGCAAGTTTTTTTTTAATGTTAGGTCTTATATGTGTTAAACATGCCCTCCTTTTCTCATCAATGCATTTAATATTTGATCTATTTTTGCGTTTAATGTTGGTAATGACAAAATATCCCAATTCAGAGAGGTATGATGCGAAAAAAAAATATTCACTGCTTTACTAAATCCTGGGGATTCTCTTCTTTGATGGATAAGTAAAATGGATCAATGTACGCCTTTTTATGCTTGCTTTGTAAGCAATGATCAGTAGATAATAGTGACCAGTACATCTCTTGTGAAGAATACGCCAACGTCATTAGTTGAAATGCCAGTTGACGTAGATATGTGTGACGTCGTCCCCCGGTCGCAGCGCCAACTATGACGTTCTATCCTGATCTACCACGGCGCCAACTGTGACGTCCCCAAACAGCACCAATTGTGACGTCCTCGCCGCGGCGCCAGCTGTTCGCTCCTCGCTGCTCCGTCCGGGTGTCGCTGCTCCAAACGTGACGTCCGCCTGTCGCGTCAGTCGTGTTGTCTCGTCCTGTGACGACCAACTGGCTTGGTATCGGTCGCGGCACCCAAATGTGACGTTCTAACCTTCTGGTTAGATTTGATATCAGCCTCGTCGTTCCCAACTCGCTTCCAACGCCTGGTTACCAAGGTAATTGCACTGATCTCCAGTCTGCCTACCCACGTTGTGAACTGATCTTAGACAGACCAGATCAAACAGGGGTTGGGGCCGTATTGCAAATTGAATTCAACGGGGGTGATAACACACAAATATGCATAAAAGAAAATAAAATGAAAACTCAAAAAGTTCAAAGTATCAAAGAAAAAGGTAAGAAACTTTATGTCTAGTTGTTCGATACATAGGACTGCATCTATCTCCCGACCCGTTCTATGGATTGTGACTCGTCGTTTCCGCTAGGCAAGTTTTAACGCTTCAAGTTGTCTGCTCTCTAAGAAATTGGTGTTTCGGTGTGTCTTTGGACGAAAGTCGAAAAAACTTATTTCTGTGGTCTGGTTCTAAGTCGCTCTTCAAAATAATTGTTCTTGGGTTGAAGAGGAGTCCTAAATTTGCGTGAATCTTGGTCAGCTATCTCGAGGCGGCTTCAACTCTGGAAACTCAACTCTCTGCTGGAGCCCGAACTGATTTCTGCCTGTTGGGGCCTCGCTTTTATTGACGCCGACCAAAACCGGGTTGAGTCTGTTATCGTCGGGGTGTTCCTCGATAATTCTAAATACATATCCACCTCTTTTATTTCTGGTTAGGGATTTTCCACTCATTTCCATTTTGGGGAACCTTTCCTCACTCCCACTTTCTCACCATACCTCTGAGGGGCGTGAACTGCCCTCCCCACTTCTTTGTAGCAGCTTCTCATACTTATACTCTGGATGGGGCGTCGACAGCCTTCTTCGTGCGTCACGTGATCACCACTCGGCCAATGAGGTCTTGGTCGGGTATCTTTCCTCCTCCTTCGTGCGTCACGTGACCACCACTTCACCAATGATGTCTTAGTCGGGCGTGAACAATCCGTGGCTTTGTTTCGGGAAAAAAAATATCTTGCTTAACTAAAAAAAAATTATCTCTTCTCTTTCCCTTTTCTTCCTTTCAATCGCCGTTATCACCCTTCTAGTCGCAACGGACAATATGACAACTCTTGTTTTACACGTGGTGTTTGTCAGGTATTTTATCGCTAATTTATCAAGATGGGTGGTATTCTTAATATGGCTTCAAAAAAGAAATATCCCCAAAATTTTCAGTCAGTCTGTCGCCTCCAAGGAAGAAAGAAAAACACTTCTGGGTACCCATTCATTTTCCTTCGGTACATATTCCTGATAACATAATTTTATTATCGCAGGCCAAAGTTGTTCCGTCGAAAGGAATTCGGTCAGCGGGACTGCTTGTGTGGGATTTCACTTTTCATATCTGTCCAAAGTCCTTTTTAGTGGCCTGTTTCTCGTCACTTATCGAAATAGCATTTTCACTTGAATTTTTTCCTGGCTAGTGGTCCAGCCGTTCGTTTACGCACCTAGATAACACAGCCGTTATCAAAACACATCTGATTCCTTCTTTCTTTCCCTTTCTTTTTTACTCAGAAATTCCCTGTCATTGTAATGACACCCTTTTTCATTTGTTACTTATCAATATTTTCATTGTCTCTTAGCCGTGTGTGGCTGCTTATCACCTACGATTCGTCTCGCCTTTCTTTCTGCCTTCTTTTCATTCTCTCTCTTTCTCTGCCTCGTAAATGGTGCCACATATGGAAGCAATATATTTTGTATGTCAATCTTTTTAAAAATAAAGATTTTTTTTAAATAAAAAAAAATCATTAATAAATTACACTTCCGTTAACTTGGGGCGAACCTGCTTGTGTTTTTAGGGTGCATTAGTGCACCCGGCTGCACCGGTTGAGAAACGCTGCTCTACGCTATTGTCGCCTGGTAGAATTTTTTTTATTTTTGTTGTTATAATCTTAACCTTTCAGTCTTTGCAGTCTCTGACTTATTTCGAAGTGTATGATTAGTTTAAATTATTAGTTAATTTTTTTTTCTTATTCAAATTTCCATGTCTATAACCTAACAATTAACCAAAGGAATATGTCTAGGAATATCTCCTTTCGTTAAATTTTGCGTTATTGTTAGGCTAAAATATTTTTCATCCTACACAAAAATCTCTATCTGTCAAAATATTAAAAAAAATTATGTAGCGATGTAAAATATTTAAAAGATATTATAATATTTTGCTCTAAGTTCTATCGAGTACTTAAAAAAGTAAATGCTAAGAACGGTGGATTATTAATCTGTTTGTTCTTTCTATCTATCTATCTATCTATCTATCTATCTATCTATCTAGATAGATAGATAGATAGATAGATAGATAGAGAGAGAGATAGAGAGAGAGATAGAGAGATAGATAGATATAGAGATAGATATGCATTAAGAGAGAGAGAGAGAGAGTGAGTAGCTTAAAAGCCTCGCTATCTGCGGTATTTAAGGTAGCTCCTGTGGTGGGCTCTTGATTAGTCTTTTATCACACTAGGTACGGAAGAATAGATGTGATAAGCAACAATAAACTACGGAAGAAGTCAAAATTGATCGCTGCGTTTAAGTATTGCATTAATATTTAACCTTACCATATAAGGGTTCAACGAGAATTCTTCTGTGGCCACTTAATATAAAGAATTTTATGTACGTAGGTCCTTACTTTCCTTACAAACAATTATTTTTTATTTCATGGGTGACTTTCGCTTGAATTCGCAATTAACTTCAATTATTCCCAAATTTATTTCCACGTTGTAAAAAATTTTATCGTAGAAAATAATGCGTCGTAAAAAATTGTTGAAAACAATGGCAGTAATGAAAACGCGGGAATCCAAAATTTCAAGATTGCGGGCCCAGATCTGGGCCAGAAAGTTTTTGAATTGGTTCACGGGTTCGTCCTGATTCCAAAATGGTATGATATGTTGGGCTACATATATACAGTGACATTCGCATTTATTTTATATATATAAATATATATATATATATATATATGAAGAAAAATATACGGAAAAAACAAACAAATATCCTTATATGCAATTATGCTGTTTTAATGTTAATATAATGTCAACGTCGGATGTTTCGGTCTAATAAACCATCTTCAGGACATATTCATAAAATATAATTAACATTATCAATTCATCATGACAAAAACGTTGGACATGAGAACAAGACTTATAAGTCTTGTTCTTATGCCCATCGTCTTATGTTTTTTCCGTATTAAGATTTTTGTTTGTTTTTTTTCTGTATATTTTCTTCATACTGTCGGATCTATATCCATATATTTGCTTACATATATATATATATATATATATATATATATATATATATATATATATATATATATATATATATTCGGCCAAATACTAAATAAACAAAACAAATGTTATTGTTATCTTTCCTTCGTTTGAGGGCGTCTCTTGTAGGTAAACTTGAATGTGACAAAATTATCTTTTAATTGATGTATTATTCTTTAGCCAACCTGAAACAGACGTATCTGAGATATGACGATCTATCAATGTAGCATAAAAGTGGTTTATGTTATTGTATGCAAGAATAATGAATGTAGTCCGTTAATTTTAATTGGAATATATTGATGGTAGTGTAAACTGTGAAACAGCGTGTAAATTATGTAAAGAATTGTACGAATGGATGGCAGAACAAGGCGAAAATGTGGTGGTAAAGTTTCGAAAGAGAGTAGAGCCATAACTACCCACTCTCTGAAAAGGCACCCCAAATCAAATAACGATTTTGGATGAGGTGTTAATTTTCTTAAATTCACATGGTGAGACAAAAGTCGCGTACCATAGCAGTTAATGAATAAGACGTCCTGTTGAATGCCGATCAAGTTCACCAGACCTCACAACATTGATTTTTTTTTTTCTTGTGGGCCGATTTAAAATTAGTTGTTTATCAGACGCACCCAAGAAATATTGATAAACTAGTAGAAAGTATTAAATATGAATGCATTAAAAGAATGGAGGAAACTCCCCAATTAATTATGCATGCACGGGATAGAAATGTGTTTTGAAAAAGAAGTAGGGCATTTTGAACAGCACATATAACAGTTAAATAACTAATAAATAAAATTTGCATATGTAATTATACTATCAATAAATTATTCCTATGGCAAGCGACTTTTGCCTCACCCTGTATATTCTCTAATACTTATATTACTTTTTAATTAAATCCCCAATCTCCTGAGAGACGTTTGATTTTTTTTTTTTTTTTTTTTTGATCCCGGAAAATAACACCGCAATTATTTCTAAGCGAATCAAATTTCAAGCTAGGGCTTGGTTTCTTACTTGGTTCATTGTGTCGTGCCAGACTTCTCATCAGAATACATCTTTCACGTTTATAGATCCAACATTCGTCCGTACATTGAATATTACTGCCGTATCGGTTCTGGTGCTCTTGCTTATATATCTCTAGATTCTTGGCAAGAACCAAAGAAGGATGTATTTTTATCAGTTCTGACTTGGCATTTCGACTTCAGTCAATTTCCTCTTGTCGTGTCGGGGCTTCCCACTTTCTTTTCTATATGTATTTTCACGACAGTTTTTTTCTAATGAACTCACCTAGTTGGTACATCTGTCGAGAGAATTTAAGCTTACTAGCAGATTGCCAACGGGGTATCGTCGTTTTATAGTTGAAATAGGTAAATGCAACCGTAAGTTCTATTCTGATATTTTCTTCTCTCGCACTTCTCATCTCTGAAAATCCTTTCCTGTTTCTTGGTTCCATGACACCTTCAAAAATTTTAATGCAACATCACTCGTTAGGTTCTGTCTTAATTCTTTTACATTTCTCCAAACTAATGTTTTAAGATTCTTTTCCACTGCCAGTAATGTTTTGCACAATTAATGCCTTGCTTGGGATGAAATGATTATAAAGAATTTGAATGGATTACTTGCGACGCCAGTATGTTGTAGGATGTAGCAAATAGACAGATTGACATGTGCAATTCGATGCAGAAATATTTTACTACTTTTTATAGAACTAACGAAATATTGTAATCAATAGCCGTTGATAGTTGGTCTTGTAGAGGATTGTCACCATTATGTAAGGGTGTGTACTACATACATTTAACTTTGGCTAGGAGAGGTGGGATTAAGGACAATGCGTGGACGCAATGCAATTTATATTTGACGTAAATAGCACACAGCATAAAATACAAAACAGAATGTAATGATTTCAAAACATAGCAATTGAATTTATTAAGTATTTGATGTACATGCATGTGAACTGAAAAGGTTAGACAGAGTTGTGTCTCTTAGACTAGGTAATATTTGTACCTAAGCTCATAAAGGAGAAGTAATTATTAAACTGTAGTTTAGAAGAATAATGATTCCGTAGCATGTTTGGAATTGTGAGCTGTAAAGCTTGATAAGAGCTAAGAAGAGATTTTAGAGTTTGTACTTGCGTGAATGTTGGTAATGGTATTTAACGTCTGACTGCATGGTCAAGACGGAAGTTCTTGAAGATTACATCTTGGCAGCAAGGAATGAGACGCGAAAGAGAGTTTACACGTATTTTGTTTATATAATTTTGTTGTACCACGTGACAAGCTCCGACTGAGTTGGCGCCAAAATAGATCTGTCGTGTGGGGGTGATTTGATTGGCCGAAACTGACCAATCAGCAAGCTAGATTGAAGGTGATTAACCAATGAATGCTTGTCTATGTACTGTGTTCATGTAATGTGGTGGTAATTACTATAGACGAAGAGTGCATTTTACAATGGGGGTATAACAGGCTGACGTGGAAGATTCCACAATCTCAAGCTTTTTATCATATTTATTGTATTTTTTCTTTATTATCTATTTTATTCATTCTTCTTTTTATCATATTAAGAATGATAGCTCATTAAGCTCGACCCCAAAGATAATACGAATTAAACTCTTTAAATATTCAACTGCGAATTTCTTAGAACATAAAATCCGTAAACACTATAATTCTATTTATTACAGCAATGGAACCGATTCCCTAGTGGATGCTTCCCCGATCACTACAATGTTAACCTGTTCAAGTCTAGGGTTAACTGTTATCTTCCCAACATATGCTCATAAACTTTGCTTCTTAAACTGTAACCCCAAACCTCGAGTGGTTCTTGGGCCTGAACATGGTAAACATTAGTCTAGAAAAAGCATCTTTTCTTCATATGTGAATGACAAAGATCCTACGGGATAACTTTATCTTTTGTTTTAATTTTTTTACATTGTAATTTCGAAACAAACCCCAATGTAGATTTACATATATTATTTTTTATCCAACACAAGGCCTGAGATCCACCCAAGATATATTACAGCCAACCTAACGAACATCGAGAAATGTTTTCCTTTTTCTTCATTAATTCAACAGAAGTAAGGTAACAATGCCACTAAGACTCAAGGGGATCCTGCAAATGAAAGAGTATGAAAAGACTTTAGAAGGAACCGGAAACGCATTTCTAATCAGGAATTAAGGAGTAGACATCTATTTATGTTCAAAAGACCCGGGAGGAGTGTAAACCGGACAATAGGTGAGCTTAGCTACACCTATTGAGATAAAATATTAAATAAATAGCAAATAAAATTACAGAGTTTAGGTGGAGACGTTTAGAAGTATAGACATGAAGTGGACTTTAAAAGGAAATTCAAATCCTAAACAGGAAATAAGGGATTGCTGGGTCTTTTTTAATATAAAAATGTATCTTTATATTTTCATAAACTTTGTGGGTTCAGTATTTGCCATGAAAGTTCTTTCCATGTTGAATGTTTGGTTGATTTTATTTAGCGGCATATCAATCTCTATAGGTTATTTAATGACAACATCTAAATATTAGTTTTATGGCTCCAACGACATATAATATTTATTGCTGGTCATTTTGCTATCAAATTTATTGTTGGTTATTCTGCTATAAAAATATATTGTTGGTAACTTTATTATGAACTAGCAGTAGCGCTCGGTGTTGCCCGGGGATGTAACAATAAGAGAGATATCAAGTATCGACCATCATAAAGACTGAAAAATAAAATTGACAAAGATTATTGTTTAAGGTTGACGGACGCGCATGTCTTAATTAGTTTTTTTTTTCTTTTTTTTTCTTTTTTTTTTTACGAATTGGTCAAACCCAAGCTCAAACAAAAACTTTGTTTTCAATCGTTATGAGTCTACCGGATGAATAGAATTTTATTATAGACAATTGTCTTGTAAATGGAATTTTTAAAGCATTCTGAATGTAAATATAAAGAAAAAAGTGTGCAAGACAATAAGAAACACTACCTGCCAAAAAAAAGTGAGGTTTTGTTGAAATCGGTTGAAAAATGTAGGAAATCCGATCCCATATATAAGTGAACACCCCCCCACACACACAACCTGGGTCTTATAATAAGTATAACTCGATATGAGTTGTCCCCCTTTTATTCACGCGATGCCTCTTAATCGTGTTTTCAAATTGATTTCGTGCAAAAAAATTGTGTTTTTCCAATTTTTGGCGCTGTCAGAAACACCACAAGGCAATTTTACGTAGTCCTGTGAAGTTTTGTTGAAATCGGTTGAAAAATGTAGGAAATCCGATCCAATATATAAAACACACACACACACACACACACACACACACACACACACACAACCTGGGTTTTATAATAAGTATGATATATATCGTTGGTAAATTTTTTATATAAAAATGTATTGCGTGTATTTTTACTATGAAAATGTATCGAGGTAGACCGGAAAGAAAACATTTAATTTTTTTCATCACGTGACTGTGCAATCATACTGACCCTTCTTGAGGTTGACCTTAATTTGAAAAAACATTTTACAATCTGGGAATATTTATGGGAGAGTGATTTACCCAAAGACTGCTCCATTCGAGTTAATCTCTGTTAACTACTGTGGCAAACCGGCATTAAGACATTAATCCACGTACTGAGCCCAAGTGAGCATGAGCTGACTTAGCTGGAATTCGAACTCGTCTCATTTATTGCATTTCCACAATCTCATTAGTAATTTGCGGATTATCTTTGAATTTCCCACTTTTTATGACCCACAGCTGTAAAATATGGTGCTTTCTTGGCAACTGCTTCCTCCTTTGTTGGCAAATCCATCCGCTTTAAAAAGAGCTACCATTATGTCGAGTGCAACTGGTAAACACTCAATGATCCATACATCTCTGCAGGCATAATGGTCGTTTGACCCCGAGGAACATAATTCAAACGAGGAATATGGTTTGTGTTCACCACATAAAGTCAGAATAAATAAATATATGGAGGAACGCACCATGCAGACCCCCATATCCGTTCTTTGCAAAGGCAGCTGAAAAGAAAATGATATATTTGTGCGGAAACTCTACGTGAAGGCATCAAATAAAGATTCATTTCTTCAAAATTCAGGATGAATCCAGTCAGTCAGTCAGACAGTCTATCTATCTATCAATCTATCTATCTAATTCAGTTCATATCTATCTACACCACAAGTATATATATATATATATATATATATATATATATATATATATATATATATATATATATATATATATAATAGCTCATGTTTACCTATCTATTTATATCAGTTCACATCTACACACACACGCATATATATATATATATATATATATATATATATATATATATATATATATATATATATATATATATTCACTTCATATCTAATTCTGTTCATATCTATCTGCACACACAAATATATATATATATACAGTGTAACCCGGATATGAGAAACCTGGATATAAGAGATGTTTTCTCTGCTCCCAAATTAGAGCCTGTGTTAATGTATATAAAATAAACCAAACCCGGATATAAGAGAAACCCGGATATAAGAGACATCTTCTCCGGTCCCGACAACTCTCTTATATCCGGGTATATATATATATATATATATATATATATATATAGAACAGCTCATGTCTACTTATCTATTTGTATCAGTTCACATCTATCTTTTCATATCTATCTAATTTTGTTCATATATTTCTAATTCTATTCATATCTATCTATGTATCTAATACTGTTCATATCTATCTATCTATCTATCTATCTATTTTTTTATTTCATGTCTGTCTGTCTATTTATAACAAGTTACCTCTATCTTCATCTTTGCATGTCTATCTATCTATCTATCTATCTATCTATCTATCTAATTATGTTCGTATCTCTATATATCTATCTAATTCAATTCATATTTATCTGTTACTATTTCTCTTCATATCCATCTATCTATCTACTATATATATATATATATATATATATATATATATATATATATATATATATATATAATTCAGGTCATATCGGTTTATCTCTATGTCTAATTCTATTCATATTTATCTGTATGATTATCTCTCTATCGATTTAATTATGTTCATATCTATCTATCTATCTAAATAACTGGATGTACGGTGGTTTCAGTCCATAGCGGCTCGGAATGAAGAATCGGCGAGCAGAGTTCGAATTCCATTTGGGTTGATTACCTTGTCTTACGCGCAGATGCCTTTGTGAAAGTAACTTCACCTCCCCTATTTATGGGTTAAATACTATGAAATATCATTATTTATCTCGAAAGTTTTTAATGCAATATTCACTCACAAAATATAGAATTATTCTTACGATCTAAACATATAGCTCAGCTTTAAACAACCAAAAAGGGCTGATAAGACGTAAAAACAAATAAATTAATGTATCTGCCTATTCCAGTTTGTGCATCTCTCTCTCTCTCGCTCTCTCTCTCTCTCTCTCTCTATCTATCTATCTATCTATCTATATATATATATATATTAATTAGATAATAAGAAAAAGACAAATTTAAGGTTCCATCACTATAATTTATTTCCTAAGAAAATATATTTTTCTGGTTCATCAGGTCATATCTCTATATATGGTATGATGGATAAATTGTCGTCTAAATTACGCAAAAATGAAATTAATACTGATATCTCATTTTAACAGGTAAAAATGTCAAAATAGCATATTAATTTTTTTTATATTACATTATTTGGACTAATGTCCTCATCTTTGTCGCCATATTTATCACAACGTTTCGACCGTTGTACGCTCCGGCCTTCTTCAGGTTGTTGGAATGTCGAACTGAACCCTTTATTTCGCTCACTGGGGTAGACTGTTCTAGTTCCACGTGCCATGTTTGATGGATGTCAGCTATCAGTTATCTCCTGTTAATTTTCCCTCTGAAAGTTATCCACTGCCTTAACCGGGTATTGAACTCACACTCTTTGGGTCTTGTCACTGGATCTAACCAACGCATTTATCCACTGTGCCATGTGTCCTTGAGGATAATATTTTTATACCTTAAAATCCTAAAGACTAAGTTCATTTTATAAAATCGCCATTAGCATCAATCACGGTCTCCAAATTACTTCGGAGTCTCCTGCTTCTCTTCTGGACGGACTCCTTGTTTAATTTGTTGAAAGCTGCCATGATCTTTTCCTTGGGGTTATTTTTGTTGTTACTAGGAGTTTTTTTTATCTCTCACTCAACTGTGCCCGACACACAATAATCAATAGGGTTGCATTCTAGAGAGTTAGGTGGCTAGATGTAAAGCGTGATGTGGTCGCAGGAATTGTCGGACAGCCATGAATGCGTCGTACTGCTTGTGCAGAGTCCTGTTGCCAGACATAGGGTTTTCCAAAAGTTATCCTCTTGCTCAAGGGCAGTACTATATCCTCAAGGCAATTGATGTAGGCTGCTGTGTTGTGTCTGAGGCCTTCAACTTCGGGGATTTCTTTTCTTATCAGAACGATTAAATTGAGTTTTCCGAGTTGCCTTACCTTCGTAATGACCATTAGAATCTTTCAACTCATTTCGAATCCTCTGTACTATTCAGATTGACAACAAAACACTCTGAAATGTTCGCATTGGTGCTTCCGGTGCGAATGACAAGCGGTCCAGAATGCAGTTTCTAAATTTCTAGTGGAGTGAATTGCGTCATAGTGGTCTCTTTCTCACAAACCGTGACCAATTGAGCCTACTATACCGTGCAATCGACAAAATCAATAACAAAATACGCATCTGCCCTAAATTAAAAATATAAAATGGCAACAATTTACTCATCGCAAATAATATATCTATATCTTTTTTCTCTCTCTCTCTCTCTCTATATATATATATATATATATATATATATATATATATATATATTAAAAATCAGGAGGTCAATTAAACAAGGCGACTGCCGTTTCGACCTGGCGGTCTCTTCGGGCGATACTTTTAAATTGAACACTTTATTTCAAAAAAGAAAAGAACGCTACACAATTATCTTTAAAAAAAAAAAAACGTATGATGATAGACAGAGGGGACATTGGGTGTAGTTGAAAAGGGGGTGAAGGAAAGACTCGAAAGGAATGGCACAGGAATGCAAGTGGATTGGAAATGTACGCAGTAAAAGGGAAATAAAATATGTCACTTAATTGTTATGGATGATGGTGTGCAGCGTGTCTCAAGGGTAACTTATTTTTTAATTTAGATTTTTTTAACCGGCTTCATATTCACTTAATAAAAATTGTTTTATATGAGAGCAAGGGCTTAAAATTTCTGATTGTTGGTTTAAAAGACTTTTGGGATCCGGGAATGTCATGATTGCTAATTTCTTATACTGGCATAATTTGCAAATGTGGCTATAATTGTTATATGTTTTTACCTTTTTTTAAAACTGTTCCCCTTACTACCAGGTCCCTGTTATTTTTTCTTTTAAATTCCACATGTGGCTGGCAAGTTTGGTGAAGTATCTTGTAGAATAACAATAATAAAAAGCACTTACCGGCGTAAGAGTTCCAACTAGCGTCCAGCTGGCAGACAAAAATAAAGCAGGTTGTAACTTAATACATATCCTGCAAACTGAGAAATCATGCTAGTATTTATATAGTAATACTTCCACTCAGGTACCAGCAGCCAATCACAGCCCAAGCAATGGACTATCCCACTTTAGCATAATGAGATGCTCCATTGCACCATAAATAGCTCTCTGTCTCAATGTTGAATTAGTTCTTCACTCAGCTTGCTCCACAACTGAGTGTTTATCTTGACCACGTGATTGTTCGACATATCTAAGATTTGGTAGCGTAAAAGTCGATGTGCGATTGTACCATGTGCACTTGAAAGGGCATTTCGTGCAGCCTGTATATGTTTTAATTTGATTACTTTTATTTGTTACTTCTGCTTTATAAATAATAGATTCCGTTTTGCAAGATGCTTAAATGCATCTTTCAAAACGGGCACCTAATTTTATTTCTACAGTTGCATAAATTACTAGTATTATTTTGCTGCGCGTTGATTTTGAGGTTTCCGTTATTTTGTCTTTTTATTATTGTTTAGTAAATTACTCGTGAGGCTGTAGCTTAATTTGACTATTTTTATTGAATACGTTATGTAGTTCTGAATTTTTTTTCTAAACAGAAAGCAACTTGAAAAATATTATATTTCACCTCTAAGTTAAAAAGGTGGGGTTAAACCAAATAATTTTTGTCCTCGAAATGACTCGTATGATATTTAATGCGTTAAGGTTTAAATTCTAGCTCTGTGGTCCTCTGGTTTTAAATTTATCGTATATTCTTTCTATTTTATCCTCAATAATTGTCTTACAAAAAGTGTTTTTAGATAGCCTAGACTCTATTCCATTGCAGATATGTTTAATCATATTTTCGGCTGGCTGTATTTAATATTTACATATCTGAACTATGCCTTAGGTTTTATGTACGGGGCGACACTAAAAGCTCTGCATGTTATTTCTATTTTTACTCGTTTTTAACCTTTTTAGCTTTTTTTTTTAACCCGTTTTTAAACTTAAAAGATCTACATGTTGTTCTGATTTTTACTTGAATTTTTACTCACGTGTATTGAACACTATGTAATACTAGATATGATTCCATTCTGACCATTAACCTTATATATATATATATATATATATATATATATACACATATATATATATATATATATATATAAATATATATGTATTAATCCATTAATCTCTCTCTCTCTCTCTCTCTCTCTCTCTCTCTCTCTCTCTCTCTCTCTCGCTATATATATCCTCGATCCATATTTGGTTGTGTGACACTATTTAGGGTTGTGTGAAATAAGAAAAATGATAAAAAGGCGAGAATTAAATTAGGTGATACGAATCTATCACGAAAAGACGATGTTATTTTTTCTAAAATTAGCGAAGAAAGTAAGGTCGCGGTTCTGCCGGTTTAATTTGATTTATGACGACGCACCGAATAAGATATAGCCATCTGCCCATGGCAATAAGGAAAATTTCAGGTTGGTCAAGTGGCCTACGAAACAGAAACTGAGAGATAAAAATTAATTGGGTCGCGAAAAACAAAATGTCCGTTGGACCACCCAAGTTACAAAGAAAGAAAGACTGGCCCATTAGCTATCCACGGAGATGTCGTTTGGAAAAGGCAACTGTTTTGAGTCAAGAGCTGGCCATGATAGCAAGATTATTTTATCAGAACGAATAATTGGCTGTGGATATCACCAGATGACCGCCCACTTGTTTGGCGAAGGTCTCGATTGATAAAGTCCAGGTGACATTCGGTTAAGATAAGAGTCTAAGGATTTGTTGTCGAGAAGAAGAAAAAGAAAGAAAAGAAAAAGAAAAAAGAAGATAATTTTTTTTTTCTTTGAGCAAGATTTTTTAAACCGAGGCTAGTCCGGCCACACTCACGCCGCTGAGTGCCCATTGGCTGAATGGTGGCGTGAGCGGTAGGCGAAGGTAATCATGTGAAGAAGGAGGGGAGGCCTGTTGAAGCCCCCCTGAAGGGATCGCTGTGAGATGCCACTGTGAGAGAGAGAGGAGAAACCCGTTGACTCACTCTGAGGGTATAGGTGAGATACCAATATGAGAAAGGAAGAATTTAGGAGGACGAAAGACTTCCAAAAATGGAAATTAATAATTCTTCCTGACCGAGAACAAAGAAAAACCCTCAATGCGGATTTAGAATTATCAAGGAACCTCAAACCCCGACAGGCCCGCCCCGGTTTTGGTCGGCGTCCATATAAGCAGAGTCGCAACGAGTAGAAAGCAGTTGAGTTCGCAGTTCGCAGCTGAGTTGGAGCTGAGTTGCAGTTTGCAGAGTGAGACCCGCCTCGCAGAAAGCTGACTTAAGATCCACGCAATCACGACCTCAACTTCTAACCAAGAACAATTTATTTTTGAAGAACGACTTACACTCACACCACCAAAACAAATTTTACGAATATTGCCTGAAGATACACCAAAAACAAGTTTTACGAATATCGCCTGAAGATACACCAAGAACCAGTTTCTTAAAGAAAAAAAAACTTAAGATGTTAAGACTCGCCAAACAAACACAAAGTGTTACGAATCCATATTAGCGGTTTGGGAGAAAGATGCAGTCCTGTATTCAGAAACCAGATATAAAATATTGTTATCCTTTTTTAATACATTTGAACTTTTCGAGTTATTACTTTATTTTCTTTTACATATACTTGTGCGGTGTTACCCTTGTCCTGACTCGACTTGCATTACGGCCCGGCGACTGATTGATTTCGTCTACCTAAGATCAAATCACAACGTGGGTAGGTTAGACTAGAAATCAAAACAGTTACTTCGGTAACCAGACGTTGGAGGCGATCTGGAAACGACAAGGCTGATACCGAATCTAACCAGTCACATTTGGTGCCACGACCATTACCAAGTCACATTGGTCGTCACAGGACAGGATAGGACGGCGACGACGCGGAGACAGACAGGGTGACGTCACAATTGGCGCCGCGACCGGGACAGCACGGCGGGCGCGGCCAGACAGACGTCACATTTGGCGCAGCGACACCGGGGGGGGGGGGCGTCACAGTTGAATAATCTAGATGTATTATGCTTATTATTTTATTATTTTTTTATTATTGTTTTTATTATTATTTTTTATTTTCATCCTCTCAATTTCGTGGACAAGTTTCTCAATGTCTGTACAAAACTGTTCAAGATAAACGTCGTAATTCTCCATAGGGTATTTATTTTCCAAGTACTTTCAATCACGTCCGTGGTCATCTTCAGGGGTGAATTCCTCAGACAAAGAATTAATGTAAGTTATGAAAATGTGTGTGTATGAACGGTGTAAAAATTTTTTATAAATAATTACCGCTATGTAAGGGAGGTAACTTAATTTATGTAAATTCTCATTAATTTTGTAATTACGTGTTTTACAATATTATTTTAATTGTAGTTTATAAGAATTGCAATTTAGACATTTTAAAAGCTGGCTCTTATAAAAATTTTAGATTTCTGTTGTATATTCATAGTTGATTTTATTTATTTATATAATCTTTTATATATATAAAGGGTTTTTCTATGACAAAAACTATTTTACGAGTAAATTTTTCTCTCATCAAAATATCCTCCTTCGGCCTTGACTACTGCAGCACAAGATTTAGCATTCTTCGATTAAGCTTTTAAAAGTATAAATTTGACAATTGATTCAATTTTTTTCAATGGCTGTAACAGTACTTTTCATTTTTTCCCCACTGTTCTGTCAAGTTCATCCCATGTAATTCTGGAGGTAGCTTCAAACTATTGAACTGCAGTATATATATATATATATATATATATATATATATATATATATATATATATATATCAACAAGTGCACAGGATCTCCTCGTCAATGATGTTATGACTTGGGGCCATGACATGTTTTGGGTCTTGAAACATCATACTTGTCTACCCAAGAGACCCTACCGAAACAGTACTATTCCGGCAGGCGATCCTGAAGCAAAAAATCTGTCAACATATATATGCAACATATCTTCTTTCAAGCATGTGTGGTTGAATACTATGGACACATTATATATACATTTATTTTTATTTTAATCCTCTCAAATTCACGGATCAATTTCTTAATGTCTCCATTAAACTCATTAAGGAAGATGCCGTAGTTTTCCAAATTCATCTCCAGGGAATATATATATATATATATATATTTGTGTGTCTGTGTGTGTGTTGGGGGGGGTAGACAATATACCCATGCCAGTCAGAGTTTACTAGTACATAAAAGTATGGACTGTTACTCTGCCGTGGCTAAGGATGAGGAAACACTTTAAATAACAACGCAATCGACGATTCAGTATTCACTATCAGTCAGTTATGTGCCATGCGTGCCATGTGTGATACAGGCCTAGGCGATCATATATATTTCGATACATATATTGATATCTCGTATTATATATGACTGACGAGTCAGATATTTTCCAGCAGTAGGTTGCCTTTAGACCAGTTGCCGTCCAATGCTATAGGACAGTCTGTCCTGCTATTTACCAATAACTAGAAGAAGAAGAGGATTCATACCTTTCCCTCACGAATTGACTGTTTCCCAATAGAATTGACTGGAATTCGAACTCCGAATCTCAATCTGAGCCGCTATCCTTTACTCCACCGTGCCCTTTTAACTCGATATCAGTTAAACTTCGACTGGCTGCCGCGGATTGATGT
>CAHIKZ030004908.1:2135000-2157500 GCA_903632075.3 Acanthosepion pharaonis
CAATAGTCTGAATAATGTAAATAGTGTATTAAATAACCCATAGAGCTAAACAAATTTAACCAACATAGACACTTGTCGCAAACAATCGTCAGTGATTATTTAAGCAAATTTGGCGTAAGTCATCCACAGTGAATTTTATAACCATTATTATATTATTGCCCAGATTGATTTTATATTTTTGTAAGCTTTTATAAATTAAAGATAAGTTTAATACAAACATTTCACTTTCTTCATTTCATTGACGCCGAAAATAGCAGCAAATGATTCTTAACTGAATTATTATGTTATCTGAATTATTAATGTTATCTTCATCATCTTCGGATAATCATTTGCCAAAAATATTAAAAAAAAAGAAGAAACCTTCACGAGAGCTACAAATATCATGACATTTTAAGGAAATATGGAAGTGTTGCCGGATATGTCTTTTTAGACAGAACAAAAATCGAGGCAAACCTCGGAAAGTAACGACTGTCGACTAAATTTTCTGGGTTATTTAATATCAAATATTATTTGAGGTATTCAGTGAATACCGAACGAACTACTCAATCGCACTGGTCAACCGGACTTACCTCTCTAGAAGTTTCTTTCTCAGTCGAAAGTCACATAGGATAGTATTTTACCGATTTACGCACTTTCACACACACACACACACACACACACACACACATATATATATATATATATATATATATATATATATATATATATATATATATATATATATATGACGTATTAGAAATGGACAGTTCGAGAATTATTTTTAATAATTGTCGGACTTTGTCCATTTCATAATGTGTGACGTCATTTGTTTAAATTTTACTGAAGATTAAATACAGCAAATTCGACCTTGCTAACCGAACGCTCCTCTGTAGCCAAATCGGTAAAGGCACGTCAAACTAAATGACGGTTCCGTATAGGATACAGGTTCGAATCCTGTCGGAGGACGAATATTTTCTGTGAGAATTTCTCGGACATTCAGGCCGGTAAATGTTGTTTAATAATGTTTATTATAAAGAGAGCACTTTCTTAAATATTTGTATCTATAAAAAGAATATATAAACATAAAAATGTCTTATATATATATATATATATATATATATATATATATATATCACTTCGTCTTCCCCAACCCCAATGACTATGGGACTTCGCCAAAAAACAAATGCTTAAGATTTTCCATAGTAACACCGACTTGTATTTTATTTAGATTTAAATCCATTCAATTAAATTAACTTAAGAGAACCTGATTTATCCTGCATAAAAACAATAAACGGTATCGGCCAGAGTAACATTCAAACCAATGTTAAAATCCAAAAATTGTAAATTCTTGGTTGAGGAAACCAACCACTACTAACCCCTAATCTCTAAGCCCTATCTTTACCCAAGCCCTTTCTCTCACCTTCCCTTCCTACTACCAAGCATCCGTCTGGTGTAGTTTCTCCATTCGTGAAGCAGGTTGTCGTTCTGATGAGATGAAATATATATATATATATATATATATATATATATATATATATATATATATATGGATTCAAGAAGACCTAAGACGTATATAAAGACGAAGTACAATAGTTAGTGTAACAGTTGTAATAAAATAACCACATCCCATCACCCCTCTCGCTTGTAACCACCCAGCAAAATAAAATAAACGTTTTTCAGCACTAAAGCAAAAGGGGTTAGATCGTTATTAGCTTCTTCTTGGAGTTGTTATTCTATTACAGTAATTTTTACTTAATTTTACGTTTCCTTTTATTGTCTTTTACTTTCTTTTTGTTTTTAGTTGCTTAAATTACACTCCCGCCACTTGCTTAGGATTTACTGAAATTTGCGAATATCTTCATTAAATCATCATTAGATCTCAGTTGAGGTCGTTGTGGTAACATCGAAGATATTGCTACCGATTTTTTCTATTCCTCTTTGTCATCCAACGCTCTCTTTATACCTGTCTATTTCTATTGATGGTCTTGCTATATATTTCTGCAAAACCCGCGTTCGCTGGCTCTTGTCAGATTTTAATTCTGACGAATAGGAGTATTATTTTAGTTTGTACCACCTTAGCATATATTATCTTATATTTGCTATTCTGTTATGACAATTCAAGGATCAAATTTATAGAACTATAAATTTGAATACACTTTCCTATAAAAGATAACAATATCGTGCACTTTGTGCGGAAGGCTGTTACATCGAAAGCTCTTTGATAACCTATTCCAAGAGAGATCTTTGGCTCTGCTGGTAAACACGCCATGATATGCCTTCACACTAGCATGCACGCCTTTGTTTCTATACATGCAATGTTTCCTTGTAACCGGCCGTCTTTTCACGCACCTGTCGTTGTGTTCGGTAACTACGGAATATTGAACCGGGCACTTTCAATCTCGCTTTCCATTCTTATTGACTTTTGTATCGCTTGTCCTTTTCTTTCATTGACTGTTGCCAGTTAAGTCCCAACTGCCATGGAACCAAATAGGTTTTCAACAAAGATTTAATCCATTAATCCTTGTGTCCCTCGGCCCTACACCAAAAGTGTAATTTTAGAGCATTAAACTTAATCTCTGTACTCAAGTGGTGGAACCTTGTGAGTATCCTGAATCAAATGCTATGAGTGTCCTGACTCAGGAAGTGGAAATGTGTATGCCCTGACTCAATTTGTAGAATGTTTATCAGTGTCCTGACTCATATGGTAGAATTGTATGGGTGCCCTAACTCATGTGGTGAAATGGTATGAATATCTTATCTCTATATTTGAAATGTTCGAGTGCTTTAAATCAGTTGATAGAAGTGTATGAGTGTTATTGCACAGGTGGTGGAACGCCATGATGGTCCTGATTTAGGTAGTGGATCTGTGTGAGTGTTCCTTTGCTCAGCTTTTGTAATTGCATGAATGTCCTGACTCAGATGGTAAAATTTATGAGTGTCATGATTCAAGTGGTGGAGATATGCGAGTGCCCTGACTTAGTTTGTAAAAGTGTATGAGTGTACTGACTCAGACGTTAGAATTAATGAGTTTCCTGACTCAGATGATAAAATTTATGTGTGTCATTATTCAGCTGGTGGAAATGTGTGAGTTTCTGGACTCAATTTGTAAAATTGCATGATTGTCGTGACTCATGTGGTAGAATTGTATGATTGTCCGGATACAAATGGTAGAATTATATGATTGTCGTGAATCAGTTGGTAGAATTGTATGATTGTACTGAATCAGTTGGTAGAATTGTATGAATGCCGACTCAGCTAGTAGAATTGCATGAGCTTCCTTTAGCCTGTAGAATTGAATGCGTGTCCTGATTCTGATGGTAAAATTCATGAGTGGCATGATTTTGCGGGTGGAAATGTGTGAGTGTCCTAACCCAATTTGTAAAAGTTTATGAGTGTTCTGATTCAGACAATTAATTGATGAATGTCCTGACTCGGGTGGTGGAAATGTGTTAGTGTTCTGACTCGGGTGGTGGAAATGTGTTAGTGTCCTGACTCGGGTGGTGGAAATGTGTAAAGTGTCCTCAGATAATGGAAATATGTTAGTGTCCTGACTCAGGTGGTGCTATTATAAGAGTGTCTTGACTTAGATGGTAGAGTTGAATGAGTGAGCTGATACAAGTGGTGGAATGTCATTTAATATATTTTCTTTGTTCAAAGTTGTACTGTACACAAAAATCCCATGACTTGATAAATATGTATCTGTATTTGGAATTATAGCGAAGACAGTTGAAATCTGCATAATCCTGATATCATTTTGTGTGTAGTTAACTTTAATAAATTACGACTGTGCTTTGCTCTATAAATCATTATATTGTTTACTTTTATTTTTCCTGACTAGCCTATAAATATTCTAAGTCAAATTATTCTACGTTTTTACCCAACTATAAAATGTATTTTATTCGTCTGGAAAAATATTATCGCATTTTTGACATGGAACTCTTTCAATACATACAGGAAAATAACAATTATTTCTTGCGTTTAATGGTTTTTCTAATATTGCAGATTACTTAATATCAGATTGGCTAAAATTTGCATTAGTTTTACTCTTCTAAATAAATAAACGGGAAGATTCTCTCTGTTCTTCCATGTGGTTGAATCAGGATGGTCCCGGGATTGAAAATCTGCCCTTATTCTGGTGTTTAAACATCCAGCTATGGGACTTGGGTCTGGATGAGAAGAGAACTCTTAACTATTCAAATTTTGAAATAACTGAAAAAAATACTGATTTTAAAAGATTTAATTTATATTGAGTTTAAAGTAACACAAAAACTTTGTGAGTTTTAATTTGTTTTCATTTAATTTCAGTTTAAAATATTATCAAAACTTTATGAAGTGAGGAAATCAATTTTATTTCTTCAAAAAGCCAAGCAACTGGAGTTAAACTGAGAGTTTTCGTGACGTAAGGTTTTGAAGGTTTTCAGAGTTTGTGGCTAGAAGTCAATTTTCGGCGTGAATTGGAATTTCGTCACAAATCGGAATTTTGACCGAAATTGGACTTATTGACCGAATCTGTGTTAAAGTTAGATTTTGAAGTTCCATGAAGGGAATCGAGGAATTCAAAGTTATTTCTACAAAAATACCATTGCTGTTTTCTAAACTGTTCCAAAGGTCCCTTTAGTTTTGGGCCGGATGTCTAATTAGCCTTTCGTTGGAGCTGGCTTAAAAGTCAACATGGAGTGCGGCTTTTAAAAAAATGTTGATCTGACCAATATGAAACATTTGTAGGCTTTATGAATTAAAAAAAAGGTCTTAATCAAAGGAAGCAACATTAATACTATCAAGGGAAATGAAGCTTTAAGGCTGGTAAACTATGCTTTGGCCAGTTTCAAAGATTACATTTTAACTCGAAGACTGCGTTTAATCGATAAGTTCTGTCAATATTGAATTTCTACAAACCGTTTTGAAGAAAATCCAAGCGAAATTATAGGTGAACTAGAAAAAAAACAATTTAATACAAAATTGTATACTTATAAAATCGTATATTTAGTTGAAAAATATCTAAATTTGGCTAGCGTGTCTTTCATCATCTATAAGCTTAGTCAAAGATTTGCTCTCGTCTTTAAAGCGGACTCTTCTTTATCTATGAGCCGTGTTCCTTCAGAACATAGGCGGTCACGGCTCTCTACAACTTCCTATAGCGCGTGTCTCAGTAAATTTGTTAAGGATCCCGCCCCGTTGCAACATCCATTCACGCAAGCTCATAAGATAAGTGTCTCGATGTCTTCCTCTATCACTCTTGCCCTAAATATGGCCCGTGAGGATTAAGTTTTCCAAACCTTCTTTCCTTGTTATGTCTGCAAGGAATTTTAACTATCTTTTCCTGAGTCTGGTGAGTCTGTTAACTCTGTTGCCATATTCTTTAAAAATTCCTTGTTACTTACGCGCTTGAGCCATGGAATTTTCAATATCCTTCTGTGGAACCTGATCTCTGCTGCCTGTAGTTTTTTACACATCCGTTGGGATATTCCCAGCCTTCACTGCGATGTAAGAGGATGGATATTACGTAGTAAACTAGCACTCTTTTCTTTGTTACTAACGACATTTTTTTCTCAGCACATTGCTTAGCTTCTAGAATACATCTTTCGATCCTCCAATGCGTGTTCGGATCTCGGTGCCGCATTTTTTACCCTATGTTAAAACTCTTCCTAGATTTAAATTCCTGCTCCTGTTTGATGTTTATATCTCCAATTCGTTACTCGGTCTTTTTCTTGAGAATATTCTCTTACTGGTGACCATGAACCTTTTTCCGGCTAGTAGATTAAAAATTAAACCAAATAATCATCAGCCATAAATAAACTTATCACAGCTAATAACGCTGAAATCGGATCCACTAATGATGAAATAGAGTGTATCTATAATCTTGACCAACGAAATTGCAAACAGAAAACAGGATTGGACTGGTTTGTTTTGTTTTTTACGGCATATCAACCTCAATTGATTATTTAATGCCGGTAAAATTTTTATTGCTGGTAATTTTTTTTTTTTTTTTTCAAAATTGCATTGCTGTTAATAATGGATTTCTATTAATAATAGAAAACAGGAGATAAATAAGTAGAATGTCTGCCAAAACCGGCATTGCGCCCGAAAAATATCCGTGACCCAATTCTATCACCTTTTCAAAACAATGCAATATTTTTTTAGAGGCAAAACAATTTTCTTTACGTTGTTTCTGACAAAATTAACACTGATATTGTGTTTATTTGTATCGAAAACTGAAGAATCTTATGCCCAAAGGATCAACATTTTACCAAATATATGTGATCAGACGTTCGATAATGAGGTAAAATTTTATCTTGATTAAATAGATCAATTAAAACCAAATCAGCATTACTTTGTTTTCCGTCTTCAAATGCGATAGGAGTTGCTTTCCAACATAATACTTAAATATAGTTACCCGCTGTATATATTTATCGAACATTTTGCCTTTGCTAATTTCAGTCGAAAGAGCAACGCTTGGGGTAATTCTAAAAACAGAGATCAACACGAAGCAGAAAACACACCAAGAGAATGAGTGTTCATTAAATTAATTAAATGATAAAAAAAATGTAAGAGGGAGGATAAAAAGCAGAATAAAAGGTTGCTAGAAATGTTACTGAGTTGAGCGAAAACGCTGTAGGAAACGATCAAATAAAAGATCAAGGAGGGAGTTTTGACTTCAAAAAACATGGCAACGAGTAAGAGTCACAATCGCTATGAGGGTATTTTTTTTCTTTTTAAAAACAACTAACCCCAAGCAAGGTGATAATGCCACTAAGTCTCAAGGACCTACTGGGAGTGTAAGAGAATGGAAAGACTTTGGAAAGGACAGGAAATTCAATCCTAAACAGGAAACAAGAGATAAAAACTCTACTCCTGTTAAAAATGATCGAGAAAGAGAATGAACTGCATGAAAGGCAAGTCTATCTACTACTATTGAAGGAAGAAAAAATGGTTAACAAAATTTCAGAGTTTAGACGGAGACGTTAGAAGTATAGAGTTGAAGTAGACATTACAGGGAACCGGAAACCAGAATTTAAACAGGAAAGAAGGAAAAACCACTATTGTTCAAAAGAGGGGAGGGTTAACCGTATGATAGGCGAATCTATCTACTCCTTTTGAGGTAAAAATAAAGTCAAATAAATAAATATACTTCCATTGTTTAAGTGGAGACATTGGAAGTATAGAGTCGAAGTAGCCAAACCTAAACTGGAAACAATGAAAAGTTTCTAATCCTGTTCAAAAGACAGTGGAGGAGTGTGGACAGACGACAGATGAACCTATCTATTATTATTGTGGAAAATAAATAAATAGTAAACATTACTGAGTTTAGGCGGAGGCGTTGGATATATAGCTTCGAAATAGAATTTAGAAGGAACTAGAAAGCCAATGCTAAACGGGAAAAAAGGCAAAGAATCTACTCCTTTTCGAAAGATTGTAAAGGATTGTAAACCGGACAAGAGATGAATCTATCTACTACTGTTATAAAAAATAATTAGATAATTAAAGAGTAACCGTTACTGAGTTCAGGCAGAGACAATGGAAATATAGTTTTGAAATAGAATTTAGCAGGAACTAAAATGCCAACCCTAAACGGGAAACAATGGAAAGCCTCTAGTGATATTTAGCTAACCTCCCCCACGAGGGTTACATATGGCACAAGGCCGAGTTTAACGTGGGATTTCCGAGCCCGTAGGCTCGGCCAAAAATATTCCCTCTTTGAATCCGCATAAGCAGTCAACCACCCCGAACGAGACTCTGACTTTCGGTGGAGCCTGGTCCGGGTTCCTCTCCGGCCGAGAGCAGAGAGTTAGACTGTTACTTAGCAAATATTTTTGCCAAGCTTCTAATATTGTTCAACAGACCATGACGGAGTGTGAAATGGGTCAGTCTGTCTACGCGGAAAATAAATAAATATATAATAAACATTTCAGAGTTTAGTTGGAGACGTTGGAAGTATAGTGTTGAAGTAAACTTTAGAAAGGACTAGAAAGACAATCCTAAACGCGAAATAATGGAAAGCCTCTAATCCTGTTCACAAGACAGTAGAGGTCGTGGACCGGAAGATAGTTGAACCTATTTACTCCGATTATGAAGAATAATTAAATAAATAAACAGTAAACATTTCAGGGCAGAAATGTTGAATATATAAAGTTGATGGAGAATTTAGAAGGAACTAGATAAGCCAATTCTGAACGGAAAACAATGGGAAGCTTCAACTCATTTGCAAAGGATCCTAGAGGAGTTAGAACCAGACGATAGATGAGCCTATCTACTCCCATAGTTGTAAATAATTAAATGAATAAATAGAACACTTTGCTGAGTTTAGGTGACGTTGGAAGTGCAGAGTTGAAGACGACTTTAGAAGGAACTAGAAAGTTAACCCTAAACAGAAACAAGGGAAAACCTCTACTCCTGTTCACAAGAAATTGCAGGAGATTGACTCGGATGATAGATGAACCTATCGTCTACTATTGTGAAAAATAATTAAATAGCAAACATTTCAGAGTTTAGACGGAACCGTTAAATGAATAGATTTGAAGTAGAATTAAGGAGACATATATTTATATGTATATTCTTGTGAAAAAAGGCATCAGTTAATATAATTGATAAAAACCTAGACTTGAAATTAGTATAACATTATACGTTACTAATAAGAACACACGATATTGTATGAACCCAATACATTGTACATTAGGATGCTTTTAATAATCTCTTTCATTACATTACAGTCAGACTTCGAAAATATAGTAACTACCGTATATACTCTTATATAAGCCTACTTCATATATAGTGCATATAGAGTTTGATCTGAGAAAATAACTTCTCTAACAATGAACACGTAATGGCTGTTGCTGCTCTATATAAAGATAAATATTTATAATATTTTTGCTTTTTTCTCTATCAATTTTTATGGAGTTGTATGTATATAAAAGTCTCTATATAAATGAACACCATTCTGCCAGTCTCTCCTTATCAATGTATTTAACATCAATGTGCGTTTATGCTTTAAATTCTTCCTGCCAAATTCCATTAATTTAATTTTTATTTTTCACCTTTTTTATTCTTTGATTTAATCTGTAATTTCTTCCGTCCTTTCTTCTTCTTTTTTTCTCTTTCAACATCCCTTCTTTCTCTTTGCCATTACTTGTTTGTTTATTTGTTTATAAGTAGACATGCTAATCTTGTTCTCATCTTCAGTACAGTCTCCTTGATTCGAGTTAAATAACAAAACAATGGCGCCAAGTCATCACCCGGAAGCCGGGGACTTGTCAAGGAACCAATCAGAATTCAGAAAACAACAGCAATACCACATACGCATGCGCAAACAAACAAAGCTAATCAACAATAATATTTTATCTAAACGTCATGAGATGCCACACCGAATTCGTATCTAGCGTTTGATCTTTTCATTTACGACATCAAAGGACTGTATGTGATACTTTCTAATAAACTTCGTTTTTAACGCCAGATGTGTAAAAACAGGAAAAAGAAAGAGCATTAAAAATGGATAAAACTATTTTCGGCTTGCCGACCATTTTTTTTTTTTTTTAATTTGAGCAAACATCAATATGTCGAGAGATCTCATAACGCCAATAACAGCTCCATTTAGATTAATTATTTTGTCTTCATTCCTTCCTTCATTTGACAAGTATACATTACATTCAATTTTACACACGTGTTTATAATCGTTAAAACGCACGTGCGTGCACACACATATAGAGATATATACGTTAGGCTCACGAATGTTGATATTATCAGACTCATACATAAAATGATTTATTAGCTTCATCGTGACATTTTTAGGAACGCTACATTTCTAATTCAAATATAAGTATATTGTAAGCAAATGATATTAGAGAGACTATGAGTAATATACCTACATTATATAGGCTGGCTTGCGCTCGCCCCTCTTTTTACGATACAGCAAATTTTATATATATATATATATATATATATATATATATATATATATATATATATATATATATATATATATGTATATATATATATATATATATATATATATATATATATATATATATATATATATATATATATATATATATATATATGTATATATATATATATATATATATATATATATATATATATATATATATATATATATATATATGTATATATATATATATATATATATATATATATATATATATATATATATATATATATGTATATATATATATATATATATATATATATATATATATATATATATATATATATATATGTATATATATGTATGTGTATATATATATATATATATATATATATATATATATATATATATATATATATATATATATATGTATATATATATATATATATATATATATATATATATATATATATATATATATGTATATGTATATATATATGTATATATATATGTATATATATATATATATATATATGTATATATATATATATATATATATATGTATATATATATATATATATATATATGTATATATATATATATATATATATATATATGTATATATATATATATATGTATATATATATATATATGTATATATATATATATATATATATATATATATATATATATATATATATATATATATATATATATATATATGTATATATATATATATATATATATATATATATATATATAATATATATATATGTATATATATATGTATATATATATGTATGTATATATATATATATATATATATATATATATATATATATATATATATATATATATATATATATATATATATATATGTATATATATGCATATATATTTATATATATATATATATATAAATATATATATATATATATATATATATATATATATTGCGATTGATAAAATTAATAAAAATAAAAAAATAACACTGGCATCTTATTTTAACAAATATAATTACCAAAATTACATAAAAATATCTTGAAATACTAAAGAGTAAATTTATTTAATAAAATCACAATTGGCTTCAACCAGGGCATCCAGACTACTTTGGAATCTCCTGCAAATATTCTGGAAGGTCGCCTTGCTTAAGCTGTTGAATGCTGCAACAATCATTGCCTTCAGTTCTTCTTTGGTATTAAAGATGTTTCCCTATCTCAAATGCGCCACACACATAATAATGAGCAAGGTTGCATTCTGGGGACTTAGCTGTCCAGATGTAAGGGGTTATGCGGTCGCAGAAATTCTCTCATATCCATGACTCGTTTCTTCTGCTTGGGTGTCATGGTGCAGAGTATTCTTGCTAATGGAGGCGTAAGGTTGCCATCACTAGTCATCACTTCAAACACCTTCGTATTCACCATTATACTCATCCAACACTTTCCGATTTCTCTTAAATGTTCGTATTGGCGATTCCGACGCGAATGCCAAGCTGTGCAACATGCCGTTTCCACATTTTGGCGGAGCGAATTGCATCATGGAGCTCTTTTTCTCACAGACGATGTCACAATGAGCCTACTACACTGTACAATTTATAAAATCAAAAACAAACAACGCGCATGTTAAATTAAATATCTAAAATGGCGACAAATAAGGGTATCCAGTAAAAATAATCAATAAGTAATGAAATATATATCGGCGGAATATATATTTTTAATGCTTTTTTTTCATCTTGTTTCTAATTAGGATGCATCTAGGTACGACAGAATAATTTAATGAAGTTTTTATTCTTATTTACATCAAAATGGTTTCTTCGGTATTTTTTAAAAAATTCTGTCAAGCCAATTTTATTTTTTCATCAACATTGTTTGGAAATTATTATTGATAAGTGTTTGTTTTATTCTCTATAAAACATATATCCGAAGAGGAAATCATTTTCGCGCGGTTAATCATTTTTTATAACACCCATTTTATATCTATTTGGACATTCGCTTATATTATTAAAGAGACATTAAATTTTACTTGTTTTTTTGTTGTTGTTGTTCTTTTTTCCTATTGAAGAGATAAAATTATCATTATTAGCATCTACTAGAACATCCAGAAAAATGAGTCTAATTTAATGTTGATTTCGTGGAAGGATTGTAGAACAGAGTTAGTTGTAAATGTTCCTTTAAGGCTTTTTAAAAATGCATGTGTTTTCCGTTGATATAAAAATGTCATCAATATATCAGGCACATATTGAAGATTTGTTGAAATTATTAAAGACCTTGTTTCCTCACAATAACGGTTTTATCATTTTAATATATAACAAAAACACAAGCAAATAATAAATTATATTCTTAATTAATAAAAGCGAATGTTCTCACAGGTTGTTTTATTAATGTTTCACCTCAAGCAATGTGACAATGCTATTGGAATGCAGGGGATTACAGGTATTAAAAATGGAAGAGTATAAGACTGAGAATGGGGAAGATTGAGGAAAGGACAAAAAAAAGGAATTGGGTTCAAGATGACTGAAGATGGTCACTTAAGTTGCATTTAAAATTTTGAAGATTGCCGTTCTCAGAGAAGCAAGAAATTATGGTGGCGAGTTCGAGAAAAAATATCAAAGTGGCTGTTACATCGAAGTAGTTCAACAGGAAAATGGTGGGACCTAATTGCCAATCTAGTAGCACGCTTATATTCATGTAGACGGGGCACCAGAAAAATATTTGCAGAGGGAAGCCACGTCACGTCGATGAGAAAGTGACTGGAGACGAGATACCTAGTCAAGGTCGATTGTATTGCAGATCCTTCTCTGTATTTTGTCAAGAATCTCGAGATGAAAAATAGGAACACCAGACCTGATGTGGCTACAGTAGATATTATAGAAAACCTGATTAAATAAGCAGAAATGATTTATTCATCGGAGATATAATTTTGCAATAAATGAAATGCTATACAACAATTCCTTCTGAACAATAATTTCATTAAACCATGTTGTTGATGAAGAAAATAAAATTAGCTTCAAAAGAAATTAAAATGGATATCATAAGTAATCATCATGACATAAATAAAAATAAAAATTCCGTTAAATTATTTCATCGCAATCAGATGACTCCTCATTATAAATAGAGAAGCAAGAAATCGTGATGATAAGTTCGAGAAAAAATACAGCCAGGTAATTCAACATGAAAACGGTGAAACCTAATTGCCAATCTAGTAGCACGCTTAAATTCGTGTAGACGAGGCACCAGAAAAATATTTGTGCAACAGGCAGAGGGAAGCCACGTCAGGTCGATGAGAAAGTGACTGGAGACGAGATGCCTGGTTAGGGTCGATTGTATTGCAGGTCATTCTCGGTATTTTATCAAGAATTTCGAGATGCAAAGTGGAGAACCAGACCAAATATGGCAACATTATCCAATATAAGAACGAATGATAAATTTAAAAATAGGCAAGATGGATTCTGAGGAGAAAATAATGACTTGAAAAATACGAACACATATGATTTCCTTTACAACAAACAAAATGATGTAGAAAAGCACTTAATTTTACGATGTACCTTTAGAAAAATAGTTAAGAAAGAAATTGAGCTTTTTACAGACAGATATACTGTACAGAATTCTTGCATATTGATTAAGTCTGAAGAGGATATGGAATGGATTTCTTTTAGAACTTGATGCGCACACTAATTACACAGCCACAACAGTGGGAGTGAACAAAAAGATCTGAGAATTTTGATGCCCTCTAGAATCATATGTTGAAAATAAGCGAAAGGCGACCGTCTGTTTTTACCTTTTTCATAAAGAAAACAAAGACGTATGAATAATCATTTTCTGGTTCACAGTATTTTTTTTGTTGCCAAATCTGGATCTCATATTAGATTATCTACTTATTATAAATTCGTGAAAAAGGTCTCACTCTAAAATCTGTAAACTATGAAAATGTTATTGTAATATCTATTATCTATTTCGCAGATAAACAGAGTGTCAACACAAATACTAGTATCCACTAAAAATGACTTTTAATTAATGAAAATATGTTGAATTAATTGATAAAATTCTTCCCACGCATATTTTTATTATTGAAATCACAGACGACACGCGAAAAACGGATATCATCGTTTGTGAGCAGGCACCCCTACCCCACCTTAACTTGACCTGATTTTGAAAAGTAACTTATATTTGTTACATAAGTTGTCTAGATAAATTAAATCCAAACCAGCCCTTATCAAAATGATTGCATTTTCCGTAACCTTAACAATTTAAAAAAATAAGATTGTCTGTGATTATAAATGAAGTAAATTTCTTAATAGGTTATTCCAAAAATCGCTTGAGAATGCAACGGACGTATGGATTTTAAAATTAATTTTATAATTAAATTTAACATTTTATTTTCTGCTTTGAAACCTGGTAATTCTTGTGTAGCGATGCAACCATATTTTTAAAATAAAAGTATTCATATATATATATATATATATATATATATATATATATATATATATATATATATATATATATATATATATATATAGTGTGTGTGTGTTTATCTTCTTTTATGTGCCCTGTCCCTTCAAGAAGTACACGATCATGTCTCTCCACATCTTCCGGTCTCTTTTATCTCTTAATAAGTTCTGTCTTTTTGTTATTTGTCCGAAACTATGTTCAGCTACTCATTTGCTCAAGCTCAACAAATACGTTACGCTCTGCTTTCCTCTGTCTCTCTTTCCCTTAATCTGTCCCTTTGAGTTTCGGGTTTTCCAAGCCCTCCTTCCTCATTACGTGCCCCAGAAACCTCAACTGATTCTACTGATGCTAAGTTTCCTTTTTGCTTTTATTATGTACAGAGTGATTGAAACGTAATATATGAGTGGCCAGCAAGTAGTCCTTTTTTCTTTGGGGTTCGTTAAAAAAAAAGTCTACTATACAAAACAAAGACTTTAGAAGGACGAAGGGCAAATAATAGAAAGTGTGCATTTCATACCACAAGAGTTCCTGGTGAAATCAGCTGACACAATTCCTGGACGGTTCGTGAAGCGGGTAGTGAAATCTGGTGCCCATATCGAATTTTAAATAAGACCACCCGCTAAATTTCTTTCTTCTCATATCCATTTCTTGATAATAAATAAATTATAATTATTTTAAAATGGGAAGTTACTTTTCAATCATCATGTATGCCAAACTAAAAGAAAGAAAAGGTATGAGAATGAATATATTGCGTATTTGTGTGAGTGTGTGTTTCGAGCGTGGAAACCGAATTATGCGGTTAATGGCTTCCCCGCTAAATGCAACAGCCTCAGGTGATTGATGCCTCGTCTGCAAGTGGTTCCTGCAAAATTGTATTGCGTCTGCGTTTTTATTGTCTTCACCGGTGGTTCTTGTTTTATTATTTTTTTTTCCATTTACTGGATGAAAAAAGTCATTGTTATTTATCCATTAAAAAGCAGAAAAAGATCAAGAAAGACATCGCCAAGTAATCTCTTATGACAAAAAAATAACTAAACTGATTAAAAAAAGTGAAGAAGCGTGGCACACGAAATCAAAAGCTATAAAGATTTTGAGACCTTTTATCATCCAGGGTCTTCTGTTTATTTCAGCTACCCATATGAACGCCATCTTCTGTTACGATCTGTTTGAAGACATTTGTGGAATAACAACCGCTGAATTAACACATCTGAGAACGGTGCTAACATGAGCAAAATAATGCAAACCCTTTTATAATAGTCTTTTAATGTCATATATGGTTCCAAAGAAACAACGATACTTGCTGTAATAATAACAAGAAATATTCTCCTCAATGTATCTTTGCCATTTGAGATTCTTTTCAAACGTTCAAAAAAGCCCTATATTGTCCTTATCGGTGATCAGTGTACCTGCACAAGAAGAGCTGGAATGCTTTTTTCAGATCTTCCAACACAACAAAGCCAACAAAATTTATTATTAATAGTTTTAACCCGTGAAAATTTCACTGTTTTCCAATTTGAAATTTCTTATGATATCTTAATTCTTCAGTTAATGATTAAAAAAAAGCTTATGGCGAGTTCGACGACCATAAAATACCCGTAGAAAAATCATTGAACTTAACAACTTTACCAAAAATACTACTACAACAATAATAAATATGAATGCTGCTTGTTATTTTAAGAAGGACGTAAAAATTTGAAAATGACAACTTTTTCCATTTCATTGAAACAGACGTTAAACCAACCTATCTTTCCTTTTTTTCTTTCATTTTCTCCCTGAAACCAAATAGAGTCTTTGGAATGTATTTTGTCTTCTCACTCGATAATTTTATGAGGTATTAGCAGGAGACGTTTAACACTTCTACCTTTCTTTTATTTTATTCTTTTTTTCACTGAAACCAAGTAGCGTCTGCCATATGTCTTTTGTTTTTCCACGCGATCAAAACGGAATACGCCATTATTTATTAAATATTGGCTGAGTGTAACAGTCGTGCGTACTAAAGAACTAACGAAGGGAGAGCAAGAAAATTTATTATAAGATGAAGATTTTTAACAATCCAAATATATTTTGCACTATATTGATAAATATAGCAAGGTAGGTAGGGCTTGCTAGCCTTGGTTGGTAGGCATTCTTGAAAAAAAAAGCTATATTTAAATACCTTTTAATAAGAGCTGACTGACTCGTTCACTTTGTTAGAACAACAAGAATGTATGTATGTATGTATGTCCTAGTTGAACTTCCTGAAGACACACAAAGGCAGCTCGATCTGATGTGTACAGATTACAGTAAAGTGTGTTTGTCGATGGCTGGTCTAAGGAGTCGCCTGAGAACGCACCGATTGAAGGTGGCAATTGACTATAAAACCGTAGACATCCAGCAAGTGAAATGTAATAGTTGTGGTAAGAAATGCTGGTCCAGAAGTGGTTTCATGCGACATTTTACATTTCATGGTAATATGCCAACAATCGAACCTCTTAAGTGCCCTGTTTGTGCCAGAGTATGTTGAACCCACACTCGTTCAGCACATGTAAATATTCTCCAAAATGATATGTAGTATTGGCCGTACTCGGACACGAGTTGACAACCACCATGCATGCATGTATACGCTTAGAAGCACACATTCCTCGACAAAGGCTTCACTGAATAGACCATAGCAGTAGAATAACCAAACAGATGCGCTAAGGCGTGAATACCTATGGCACTCAACCCAGGAATATGTCAACGAAGTGCTTCAGGGATTGTTTGACAGAGTCACTTTCAACTAGTCATATATATGATCCTAAGTGGACAAAAGCTGCTTGTGATTGAAATAAGTAGAGGCGCTCAATTCATGAAGATCTTCTTGGAACATGCCATGCGTTGGGTATATGTCAAAAGAATGCTTCCATTTATATGTAGCGAATATAGCAAGGACGTCTTTCCAATGCATAAGACGTTAGCCACAAGAAGAGACCTACACGTAGAAATTCCACAAATTATTATCTCTACTATGCTGTGAATAAGTTATCATGTAGATTGTCTCAGAAACCTAAAAAAAATCGCTTCGCACACAACCGTCACATGGAAAAACAACGAGTAACCTGTATAGACTTTAAAAAATTGGCCAAAACCCTTTACAGACAACTTAGTTTGCCACATCTGCAATTAACATAACAAGACATTTTTAAGCTTCAAGGACTATTGTCGTTCTGAGGAGACGAAAAATATTGCTTAGACTTGTCAGCAATGGTCATACTCATTTAACAACTGTCATATATATATATATATATATATATATATATATATATATATATATATATATATATATATATATATATATATATATATATATATTATATGTTAATGATTATATTTATATTGATTACAACACCGAAAACATTTCCCTCTGAATTTCTGAGATGACGAGTTATCATTATTTACACTATATTCCGACTATTATCCTCATCATAGTTGTTCTCATCCCAACGTTTCTGAATCCTATATCGGATCTACAGGTGAAGACTGCTTTCGTTCTACTGCCTATGTCTAAGGATATATCGTCTCATTTTTTAAAATGCCTGTAAAATGTATCACAATATATGTCAAACCATTTACAAAACAAGAGCCAGTGAAATTGTGCAGATATATTCCGACTGATATTGGCAACATTGTGGAATAGTTAGCTTGGGGGATAAAAAGTTATTTGTTCACCAAATTCTTCTAGGATCAAAATACAAAGAAATCTCATCGTCCGAGGAGAACATGGCCAAGAACTGCGTGTACCTTGGCGTTATGGCAGAGAATATAACAGACAAAGGTGAACCAGCAAATGTAATAGACAAATGGATTTGGGAAACGAGTGTCTAAAAAATAAGAAGTGCGCGTTGAATGAGCACTAAATTAAGCAAAAGGCTTAATTCAGAAATCCCCTGTTCATACAACCACAAAGATTAGGATAATCGTCCGAATATAAATAATGTAAATAATGATAACTCCACATCCCAAAAATTAACAAGTTCATATTATGGATTCAAAGTTGGAAACAAAAAAATTTTTTTGATTTTGATTAGTCAGCTGATCCCAGTGTAAATATGACAGTAGTCTTTTTTTTTAATTTTAAAGTTTACCTATTTGGGAGAGTGTTTCATTTTTCGGCTTGATTGATGAGAGTTTTGATCGAAGAAACATCCTTATTTCTAGTAAAACTTTCTTCCTGCTAATGAAATGCAAAGGAAATGAGAAAGAAACTATGTACTTGGCCTGGCGGGTTCTAGTAGTAAATGTCTGGAATGGTGGACTAGAAAAATATCTACAATCAAAATAGAGTAATGAGACGCTAGCAATGTTTCGTGGGAAACGAGTGTCTAGAGTTGACCAACAGCCAACGTTTTTCACAGTGTTTCAGAATGTTCCGTGTCGATTTGAGTTTTCTAGGCCAGGACTCTTATTAAAGGTTATAAAATAGGGTCACTCTTTCCGGGTAGAGAGGTCCACTTTTCTGAAAAAGCTGAACAAAATTACCTCTTTTCCACACAGTTGAAGAGTACCGTAGAATAATACAATCGAAAATCGATTGAGTGTGGAAAAAATCAATAACAGTAAAGAGATTCGATTATCCGAAAAAATACCGCATGATAAAGACGCTTGAAAAAATTATCAAAAATTCGAATTAATGTTAATTAGGATAGTAAGGTAATAAATTCAATAAAGCCACTAAGACGCAGGGTGTTACTGAGTGTGAAAGAATTATTATGCGGCGTGAACAATAAAAAAACAGAAAGTAACGATTAACATTCCATCAAAACTTTTGAAGTTTAAAATTGACCATAAAACTAGTAGCCAGATGAGAGTTCTAGAAGATATAAGTGCGATAGAAGAAACTATTAGCATAGAACTTACGGTTCCATTTAGCCATTTTAACTATAAAATGATGAGATCTTGCCGTCAATCTAGTACTGCGCTGAATTCATAAAGTCTATTAAAAGTGTTGGTGCATAAAAGATCAGATTTCTTTTCCAATGTGTCGTGTACATTCAGGACGTTGACAAACACGACTCTACAGACATTCTTTAAAAGATTTGATTTCACTAGATCTATTGAAATCAATACTCAAAAGCATCTGACAATAAATTAAATATAAAAGCATAGGAATCGACCGTAGTCGGTATCATCGAGTCAGTGCGAATGAACCATTCGTTAGCAGCATGGTATGTGCTTCGCCTGGGCTACATACAGTTTTGAATTTAGAGTTTTCCTTCTCCTAGACCAGTTGCCACTCAAGGCTTCAGAACCAAGTCTGTCCTGCTAAGAGAGGGATTCATACATTTCCCAAGTGTATTCTCGTAAGTAAATGTAATGGATCCAACTGGAACTCGAACTCGGCTCTCCATTACTCCACTCTGCTCTTTTTATTCTAAAGTTCAGATAGTACAAAGGCACGCACGTTAACGGGTTACAGTTAACAGCATGGAATTGCTGAAAAAATGTTTGCGATATAAATGTAATAAAAAACCTTAAGAAATGAAAATTGACCCTTTTTTTATAATCATCTCACCCCAAGCAAGGCAATAAAGCCACTAATATGCACCGGTGTTGCTGATTGTGAAAGAATATTAGGCAAACATTATTATGGAGCGAGGACAATAAAAGAAGACAGAAATTTTTGAAGATCAAATTTAACCGGAAAATCTAACGCCAGATGAGAGTTCCGTAAGGTAAAAATGTGAGAAAAGAAGCTATTAGCATAGAACTTACGGTAACAACTAGCTATTTCAACTGGAAAATGATGAGACTTTGCTGCCAATCTAGTACTGCGCTTGAATTCATAGAGTCTAGAGGAGAGTTCATCAGAACAATTACTAAAATGCATTTATAGAAAAGGCACAGGGTATCTACATTATTGATATTTCAGATTCGAAACTCGCCCTGAAAACTCTTCAATGTAACAAAACATTTCAGTGAAGTAAGCGTTGCAATAAAGCAAACACACTGGAGGTTGTTTCACCGAACAAGAACACCGGGTCTTTTTTTTTTTTTTTAGAGCAGCAGATCTTGGGTGTGGGAAATTCTTATCTTTGAAACACGGTCCTAGCAGAGAAGATCTGAACTCTTGGAACTATAGAATAGATCTTGTCTGGGGACATTTACCGTGCAACTAGTGACTCAGTATCCGCAGACTTGCAAACTAATGGCTGTTTGGAAAATGGTTGCAGAGCAGAAAATGCGTCACCATCTATATGACCACGTAAATGATTCTGAACTCAAGGCAGTAAAGAAAGCACTGAGCATTTCTAGCCCAGCTATGGATTCATTGCTTCATTTTTCGTTTGATATGATTCTTGTAAAGAGAAAGCTTGATAGAAGGAATAATATACTTCCTGTAGAGAATGAACTGATAATCTTCTTGATTATATCTGCTAGTAGACTGAATATAAAAGTTCGGCTAGACATCTGCAAAGTACTTGAGATTTAAAAGTCGTTCGCAACATAGAGGCAAACTGTGAATTGGGAAGCACAGAAAAGTGTAAGTTTTAATAATCCAGAGTAAGGGCTTAAATACAAAGGGCCAGGAAGAAACTACAGTAGAGAAAGATAAAATCATTCTAACCAATCAATGAGGAAAATTTTAATTGTCTTAAATAAAAAAATAACGCTTTTCCTACTGCTAAAAAAGATCGTATTAGCTCATAGTTTTTGGTTAATAATATTGCAAGGAAAACCCTGGAACAAAAGATTAGTGAAGAAAAGATTTAATAGCATAAAGGACGTGGATTAATAATATAATAAAAGCGGATACTGTAGATCAGTGCGGCAATGCGTACGACTCAACGCTACGCATTGCGTATCTTGTTTCTATGAGCAGGCGTCCGATTCATATTGAATGGACAAGACTATGTTGAACAATTAGTGTAGAAAAGGGCGGTCGTTCTTCGACACAACAGCTATGAACAAGAGAACGAATCTGTGAGAGAAGAGAAATCAGGAAACGAATTTAAATTATGCAGTTGATATTAATAACCATTAATAATCAGCCTCAAAACGCCTGCCAAATGATTAAAAGGCCAGCTTTTCCGGGCATGAATGGAAATCATTCTTTGAAAATTATTTCTAAAGTCAGTAACAATATGGAAAAGAAAGCTGAGTCAATAAAATCACTTAACCAGTCCAAAAAACGAGCCCTCAGAGATGATTTCTGTGTAGATGATGATGATGATGATGATGATGATGATGATGGCGATTATGATGATAATGATGATGGCGATTATGATGATGATAATAGCGATTATGATGATAATGTCACAAAGTCGATTGATCTCTGCAATCGGACACAACTATCATTAAATGCCCTTTTGACATTCTCGCTCCGTTTGATCTCAATAGAGCGAAATTGAGATCTGCTTTCTTCAGATTTCGCATCTATTGATATAGATACAAGTAATACGATCAAATTTAAACCGGTTTTCCTATCTGCACACAAGCACCAGCTTTCTTTTCATCTCCATATATATATATATATATATATATATATATTACTTCAAACGTTATTACAGTGGATGGTTCGCATTTGCAAAAGACGCTCCATTTTTATTAATTAAACAATGTGTATTACCTCTATCGGCCTACGCATCCGAAAATTTAAATACAAAGTAACCACTAAAATAATTTTTGAAGTAAAGAAATGGCGGATTAAAATAAATCCATATATGATGAGAGAGAATGAGTGATAGAGACGCAGAAGTTGGAAGGAAGGTAGAAGAGAAAGAAAGAATACAATAATGAAGAATATGAAAATGTTTTTATCTATCCATCAATCTATCTCAGTCTGTTCATTATCTATCTATCTATATATCTATCTATATATATATATATATATATATATATATATATATATATATATATATATAAATATATATATATTAATATATATATATATATATATATATATATATATATATATATATATATACAGAGAGAGAGAGAGAGAGAGAGAGATAGATAGATAGATAGATAGATAATATTAGTGGAAAATATACATACATATGCAAAATATATATAAAAAATTCCTATACATGTATATTTTCAGAAAAAAATTTTTTCCAAGAGGAAGGATCCAGGTAGAACTCAATGTCTAGGACAGAGTAAGGATATAATAAAAAGGCTTAAACACTAATATTCCATGGTCATAATTCATTCTATTGGAATCGTAAATACGACCCAAAT
>CAHIKZ030004908.1:2165000-2172500 GCA_903632075.3 Acanthosepion pharaonis
ATAGAGTTTAAAAGAGTGTCCTTATCATTTTGGATGACGAATTATTTTTCACCCTCCAACCTCTCTCTCACAGGGAGGGATATGGCGAGTCTCTCACTCCTCTATCGCTGTTTCCACTGAAAGTACTCGGACGAAATACATTCCTTCGTCCCGCCAGATCTAATCTTCTAGAATAGGACACGATAGTCCACTTACATTGCAGCAAAGCAACCTCCGCATGCCATCGGTGAGAAGGAAGTTCCATTCGAACAGATTCTTTCTGCGAACCATTGCACTGTGGAACAGACTCCGAAGAGGATGCTTCCCCAATCACTAATTCTTATCCGATTCAAGTATAGAGTTAACTGTTATCCACCATCATCATCATATATATATATATATATATATATATATATATATATATATATATATATATATATATATATATATATATATATTAAATAATTCTTTAAAGAATCCTTAAAATTCCTTCAGGCGATATTTTATTTCGAAGACTTGGACGTCCATCTCTTGAGACCAAGAAATGAGAGAAAATCATGGAGAATTTAAGTTTAAAGACAGTAAAATCGACCTTGCTAACAGAACGCAGTACTAGCATGTCAGGCTATATGATGGTTCCGTAGAGGATACAGGTTCGAATCCTGTCGGAGGACGCATATTTTCTATGAGAATTTCTCGGACATTCAGTCCGGTAAATGTAGTTAATACTGTTTATTATAAACAGAGCTTTTACTTAAATAATTTTATCTATAAAAAGAAGATATAAAAATAAAAAAAAATGTCTTAAAATAATTGTCGGACTTTGTCCATTTCATAATGTGTGACGTCATTTGTTTACATTTGGATTCGCATCGAGCAGATATGAATGTACGAGAGAAAATCATGGACAATCGTAAGTTTAAAAACAGAAAAATCGACCTTGCTAACTGAAACGCTCCTATGTGGCTCAATCGATAAAATCACGTCAGGCTATATGACGGTTCCGTATAGGATACTGGTTCGATTCCTGTCGGAGGACGCATATTTTCTATGAAAATTTATCGGACATTCAAGCCGGTAAATGTCGTTAATACTGTTTATTATAAACAGAGCATTTACTTAAATATTTCTATCTATCTTTATAAACATCAAAAACATAATTTTCTTTGTCCATTTTTGTATATATATATATATATATATATATATATATATATATATATTATGGATCTAATTGGCATTCGAAGCTGAATTTTAAATACTATTGTAGTGTGATTCTGACCAGGAAATAACTGGTTATCTGAATCGAATTTAATGTCAGTAAGTGTTGAGAAATAGGCATTGCACTCAGTGTTAAACCAAATCATCAATCATCAGAGGAGTCAAGAGTGTCAAAATGTTGACTGAACCATTTAGCCACCAGGTGCAGATATCTATCGCAGAGCATGCTAATAGCTGCTTCATACATTAGCGCTTAGACTGTTCACAGGTGTGAGAACTGGATGAAAAGAAGCCATATAAGCGCTCACCCGGGAGTAAAATGATAGCGAGTATCTCACATCTTCAAGAGTACGAGTAAGCGCACGGCGACTGCCCCCACTGGCGCGCATGCTCAAGCCGATATTAATTGACGATGTTCAGAAATGAACAGACAATAATTTTACGGACGTCAGATTTAGTCTTGTTCGTCTTAGCAACGGTAACTATAAACAAGAAGAAAGGCAGATTGTGTTCGATTTCTTCTTTTGAAAACTGGTGCTAACCTATAACTTAAACATCAACATTGAAATCAATATATGTGTGCACGTTTAAAAAATATGCCTAATATTCGTGTTATATATATATATATATCTATCTATCGATCAAGCAGTCAATATCACTCTCAGTCTCAATTTGATTATCTATCTATTTTAATCCGTTTATATTTCGCAATCAGTTGGCGCGGAGACAGAAAATTGGAATCTGCTAGACCATCATTGATTAACAGTCGTGATTTGAAAAAAAAAGTCTAATTAATAACCAATCCAAAGAAAAGATTATCAGATCAAAGAAGAAATGGGAATATACGACAAAATCAAAATATTGAGCGAACAGATATACACACAAAAGCAATAACATACATACAGTTATCTCATACCTATATAAAAGTATAATTCAATGTTGATAGAACTGGGTGTCTGATCATGACTAGCTAACATACACAAAAAAATATAGTTCTACACAAAATTATTCGAAACCCAGATTATTTTTCTCATGCTTTTTTTCTGATTACACATTCAGAATTGATGTAATTTCATTTATCTTCTTGTCTGTTCTTACTAAAACATTTTAATAACATTACACGTACTGTCGTATCCACGGAATCTAATAATGCTCAGTTCCTTTGTATTCCAATTGTAAGGAAGAAGTCCTACTGAGACGTGTAGATGCTTCCTTGAAAGCAACAACATTCACCTTTTTAAGTAAGCAGTCAGTCGTTATTTATCTTTTTTATCCTTATAATTTTAATTCGATTGCTTTCATCTCACCCGCTTCATTCAGTAATCTTCTGACTTGAGCGGATCTCCATAGTATGTTTTGGGTGAACCTTAGTTCATACAAAATTTGATAATATATAACAGCATGCTTTTTTATTTTTACAATTAGCAATAACAACATTTGCCTTCAGCTAACTAGATGTAGCCGTAAGTTCTATGCTAACATTTTCTATTCTCACACTTGTCGCTTGTGGAACTCCCTTCCAGTTCCATGCTTTCCCGTCTATATTGTTCATTGTCCCAAGTGCTTTCAGCTACTTCTTTAGCCATTTTCAGGGGTGGGGTTGTTTAAATGTTACTAATTTTTCTTCCTCTTTCGACTGTTTAAGATGTATTGTATTTTTGAGTTGTTTTGAATGTTATTATATAGTGTATCAATTTCACTACCCAGTACCAGATTGTGTTTCTAGTCATAACTCAGTTACCTGTATCGGACATACTAAAACATCCTTGAGTAGCCGCCTAACGTGTCACTTATCAGCTCAAAGTATTATATATATATATATATATATATATATATATATATATCTACCCACAATTTACATGAACTTTTTAGAAAAATTCTGCTCGGAGACACTATCATTCTATATAAATCACATTACCGGAAACATCTCGCTGTAAGTGAAGCCCTGTATATTTAACATTTCTTTACCACTATGCATCTCACCTTATTTACTAGATTACTTATCGGGAATGGTGTATTGAATTTTTTTTTTTTTTCAAAAATAGAAGACGCACGCGCTAATTTCAACAGTGCTCAACAAGTGAAGGATCGGAATAAACGCCCCTACTCGTATTAAAAACAAACCAGAAATAAACTACATATTCACAGGAAAAATATGAAGAGAAATAAACAACATCTGACCCCACCACTGAAGAAGTGGCTGAAAGCACTTAGGATAATATGGACAATTTTTACACCCCCTTACTTCAACCAAACGAAAAAAAATTAACATTTACATATATATAATATTTAAACTTTTTTATAGCGGATACTCGTATTCGAAATAAACTTCCGATATTTTATTTTAAGCAGTGGTTATTACGTGTATCGGCTTGCACATTTGAGAAATCTTAATAAAGGGATCAAACCTCCGTCCCACTTTGCATGAGAACGCACATGTCATCGGCCAAGATTTACTGCTCTTTTACAGAGAGTGTGACAGTTCAGCAAGAATCTATGTTCACTCTAAAGGAAACGATCACTTACTCATTCAGGCATTTTTTTTTTCTCAAAAAGCGCATATCTGCTCAGTTTCGTATCCGGAATGTAAAGAATGCAATTTCTAAAAATATAATTGATCTATTTTCAATCTGACATTTTAATGGATACACAAAAATTAAAATAAAAAATGGGGCGTCTTTTTCAGTATCCATGTGTTTAATTTTGCTTCTGTCAACAACATCAAGCAAACTCTAATCGACAATCATTCCCCAAACCCCATCATCGACGAACAAATAAAATTAACCTTAACGAAATTTAGAAAAAAAAAATAACGCCAGACCCCCTCCTTGACGCAAACAAAAATAAATACATCATTAATCTATTCTATCGTAACTTGATGCACCTTAATTATAAACAGGATAACACAGAAATTAAAAGCATAATCCATCGGCATATATCACACAAAGAACCTAAAACCTATTTTTTTATTTACTATTAAAAGTCTAAAAGATCTAATTTAATTATTACCAACAATACCGAGTCAGATAAATCCCTACTATGTAAAAATAATGTTGTCTATGAATTCTCATGACCTCCGGGAGATTGCATCTACAATATTAATAATGTATATGTATATTATTATAACTTCCTATTGGGGACAAACTCGTACTTCATATAGCGCAATTCGTTAAGTATTCTCTAAACGTAATGCTTAGGCTATTGCCGTAATACCTGTATAGTTAGTATGAAGACTAACCTCAATACGACTAGTATTTACAAGTCTACCTACTGAGATGAGAGACGACACAAGGTCAAGATTATTGTAGGGAACCTAGTGGACCACTGGTCAAAATTTACCCAGTCCCAGCAAAAGCACGCTCAGAGGCTTTGTCATTCTCAAGCTAGACAACGAACTGCCTGACTCCAACATATTAGTTTTTTCCTCATCCGAAGGCAGAGCCTCGACTGTGTCACCCTCTACACGAAAACAGAGGTCTTGTCACCCTCTGCTCGAAGACAAAGTACTTGGCTGTCGTGAGCCTGGCAGCGAACTGCCTGACTCCTATCTATTCAGTTCCCACCACTGAGATTAGTTGTGACACAAGGTCGGGATTACTGTGGGGAACCCGAGTGTTTCCACTGGAGCCATCGGTCAAAATTTACCCAACCCCCGCAAAAGACAGAGGTCTAGTCAGTCGCGAATTAGACAGCAAACTGCCTGACTCTAACATCTCGGTTTTTTCTTAGCCGCGTCTCTACCCGAAGAAAAAACCCCGAGTGAGTTACCTTGGTTTGGAAGAAAAAGCTACACACGCCTCCAACCATAGTTCTCAGATGCGACCGTTCTGGCATCGTGTCGGCGAATTGATGTCTCGTATTGATCCCGGACATCTTGCTTCCATTGATCTCGCATACGCGAACGATAATGTGTTGCCCCGTGTTCTGCGGTGAGACAGATGGTGTTTCTGATGCTGCTATCCATGGTAAGGGTGGTGATGTGGGCTATCATACGAACACCATTCTCATAAGGATCTGGTTGGATTCTTTCGGCATCAGGAAGATCAGAACTGGCAAAAAGTGTTTGTTATTGGCAGATTTCAAAGAAAGATGGCTAAAAGCGAGGCTCTTTATATTGGGTGAACGGAACTAATCTTGATTTTTTTTTATAGTCGCTTTTTGACACGGTTTTCTGTGGCCCCCTCCTTGGTTCAGTCAGACATATTTGTTTTTCTAGTTAATGTGAGCAATTGTTGTTCCCGGCTTGCTCCGAGCATTGTATTTTGTTATGATGCATGTCAAGATTGCCAACCTCAGTTTGTTTTTGTTTCTACCCACTTTTTATCTTGACTGGATCAGCCTTTGACAATTCTCTACTCCATAATGTATCTTTTTCTTCTTTGCTCCTAACGAGTGAGCTGATTGATTCTGCATAAAAGCAGAAAACATTAGGCTTCTGAGGTGAACGGGTCCTAGTAACATATTTTAATTTTATTTTGAATGTTTTTTTTTATTCTCATTATCGGGTACATCTCATCCCGCACATTGCATTTCAAGTCATAATTTTATAATTTTTTATATTTAAAAAAATCCATTGTATATATTTTTGTGCAACGGGTATTTTAGTAGGATCTCTATGAATTGCAGTATTGTGATCTGTGTTCCATTAAATGATGATGAATGAGGCCTTGTGAGTAAAATGAATGTGTCGTGAATCAGGTTATCTTGGTGTACGATTGTCAGTAACGATCAACCTTTTCTCATCCCCGTTTAGCCTTGTGCCACATGAAATGTAATATTTCAAAATAAAACATTTTCTAGAAAAAACAAATGCATAGTAATTATTATCAAGACTAATCTTTACTTAGAAACATTATAAAGAAATACACAACACCAGTTGACAAAAACAAAAAAATTAAATTAAATATCTATTATAAAAAATTGAAAACAGCTAACCTCATTGTCAGAAATAATAATCTATTTGCAAGATTCAAATTACAGAGAACCAATATTACTTACAAATTTACATATCCCTTACGATGTTCCTGATTAATCCAAATTCCTAAATAATTATATTAGACATATACTACAACATGTTTAACAAGAAGACTTACGTTACATCTCTCTGATCATAGCTCAATTAGGTCTCATTTAAATAGACATGGAGACCTACCAAACTCCATCCCAACATACTCATTGATAATACAAATATAATAACATCATGCACATGTAAAAAAAAAAATATTAAAGTAATGGAAGTATTATTAATAAAAAGGGAAAAGCCAAAACTCAGTAATATCAACTATGAACACGGCCACTATGTACTGACCGTGTTTGAAAAATAAAACATTCTTATAACTCAAGATACATATATAAAACTATCCATATATTCTGTCAAAAGTAAAATAAAGTTGATCCTTGATAATGGCTAAAATTATATCCGAAAGAGCCTGGATATATAAAACGTTCGGATAAATTTTATATAATTTACGTCCTGAAAATAAAAAAAGTATTATACAAAAATAGTTTGAAATACTAAAGTTTAAATTTATTCAATAAAATCTTCATTGACTTCAACCAAGGTCTCCAGACGACTTCGGAATCTCCTGGACATCAACAGGGCCATGAAAACTATAATAATCCTTTCCTTCAGTTTATCTTTACTGTTGCACAATGTTTCGTTGATTTTTCGCTTAACTGCGCCCAACACATAATAATCAAGGGGAGGTGCAGTCTGAGGAGTTAGGTGGCCAGACGTAAGGGATTATGTGGTCGGTGAAAATGCCTGGCAGCCATAACTGTGTTCTCCTGCTAGTGTGACATGGTGCAGTGTCCTGTTGCAAGTCACAAAGTTTTCCAGCTACCCTCCTCTTGACCCAGCAAACACTACCTCTTCAAGGCATTTGATGTAGGCCTCATTGAGTCTAAGACCCACACCAACAAATTCGGAAGTTCTTTTCTTGCTGCCGTACCTTCGTAATCACCATTAGACTCATCCAACTCTTTCTGAATCTTCTGCACTCTCATCAGATTGACACCCAAACACCCTGAATTGTTCATATTGGTGCTTCTGGCACGAAGGCCAAGCAATGCAGCATTCCGTTTCCAAATTTCTGGCGGAGTGAATTGCGTCATGGTTCTCATTTCCTCATAGATTGTGCCCAAATGACCTTGCTATACAGTCGACAAAATCAAAAACCCACATGCGCGAAATTAAAAATATAAAATTGCAACAATTTACTCGTCGAACCCTGTGTATATGGGCGGGTGAGTATGATAAAGTAAAAAAAAACAAACTTTTTTTCCAATTTTGCCCAATATTGC
>CAHIKZ030004908.1:2177500-2185000 GCA_903632075.3 Acanthosepion pharaonis
TATATATATATATATATATATATATATATATAAAGAAAGAACAGTAAGATATAAACGGTGTTCTTATACCAATAAAACACCTACAGTAAAATGAAATTAATATGAAATGCTAGAAGATGTAAGCTTTTGAATGACCCATGTCATTTGTACTTACATGAGAAACAATATATTACTAGGTTTAAATATAAAAAATAAAATTTTACTAAATCAGTGAAAGTAAGTAGCTATTTTTGCCGTCATTGTCATAAATGTTACTTAAATAATATTTAAATATAAAAAAATATTGTAACCTAATCATATACATACTTATACTTGATGTGAAAATAATTCTACATACTGTAAGGGATTCTAATTACATTTAATTGTTCTTAAAAGAAATGTAGTACATTAAAAATTAAAAGTGAAAATATTTCAAATCGTAGTTAAATAAAACGTATTCTAACCTAATCACCCACCCAAAAAAATATTTAAATATACAAATAGAAAAAAATGCCGTAAGAATTTTTGCCGTTAACAATAAAATTTTTAAAAAATCCAAATTACATGCATTTAACGGATGTTAGACTTCATTGAAAAATACATCCCTACCCCTACCAAAACGTAACTAATAACTGATACAACAAAATACAGACACAATGAACACGCAGACACCCCCTGTCTAGTGGGAGTGGATTTATCTGTAACCTTTGAAACGTGAATTATGATTTTAGCTGTGTCTTTAAAACCCAGTAATTTTAAAAGTTACTCCAAAATTCGCTTGAGGATGAAATGGAACTAATGTCTTTAATTTAATTACAAAATTAAATTCGGAGCTTTTAGCTTCCATTTCTGAAACATGGTTAGAACTGTGTAGCGAAAAAAAAAAAACATATTTTAAATATTTATATATATATATATATATATATATATATATATATATATATATATATATATATATATATATAATAAATATAATGAATTAGATAGATAGATAGATAGATAGATAGATAGATAGATAGATAGATAGATAGATAGATAGATAGATGGCGTATGAAAATACTTTTAAAAAATTTGGGGTGGGTTCCTGATAGCAATGACAACAGTTCATACAAACATATGTCCTCAAATCCTTCGTTTTTGAGTTGTTAAGTTTAAAGAAAGTTACGGTAGATCGCGCTCTGTTGACATGTAGATTAAGTTATATTTGTCATTCGTATACATTTGTCACTTTCAACGTTTAATGAGTGTAGTAGTGAGTCAACTGGGAAGTGTTCCGTTTAACAATGGCAAGATATCCATATCGTAAGCAGGCAGATATGATTTTACATATGGACGCGCGAATGATAATGGGCGAGAGAATGCACAGTTGCGTTTCGAGTCATCCATACTTTGCTGCTGTTTATCGTCGCGTTGCTGAGAGAGAATCCGTGGCCCCGCCAACTATGGATCAAGGAAGACAGAGATCTGCTCACACGTTTCACCACGAAGAACACATTCAACAGGCTACTGGAGACGATCCCGGTATCTGAACACGTTACGTGCTCCTAGCATGTCGTACATCTCATAGCATGGAGGATACTTCAAGACCAGCTCCTTTATCCGTATCATTTTGCAAAGCATGCAGGGGCTTTCGCCCTCTGATCACTTACAACCTGAGAACTTTTGCTGATGGTTTATCGCGCATGTTACCGATCCGTTGTCTGTCTCTTCAGTCTTGTATTCAGAAGAGATGGAATAACAAATTCACACAACAAACCTTTGTGGGCGGATCGGAATTCCCATGGTACAATACAAACTAGAAACCAACACTTGTTAATGAATAATGAGTGGGCTGGAATTGTAAGTGACTGCCTCGTAGGTCCATATGTTCTCCCACCATGTCTACATTTCGGACACATTCCCAAACCTGCTAATGTACGTAACCCTGCTAATACGAATATATGGTTCACGTATGATGGGGCTCTAGTACATTATTTGCGGTGCACAGGCAAACATCTATCATGAAAGATGGATTGTTATCGGAGGACGTCTTCCATGGCCTGCACGTTCCCCCAGACTCAATACTTTAGATTTTTATCTGTGGAGCCAACTAAAATAATTCGTTTATGCAGCAGATATTACAATGCAGAGACTCGTCATCAACGTGTGACGGGGGCCTGCGAAACCATTCGATACAGTATGATAGTATTTTGAAAAAAAAAATTAAAATAAAATAAAAACTTAGCCGGCAATACATTTTTGAAAAAAAAAAAATGAATAAAATATTATCACCAATAAATTTTTGAAAAAAATAAATAATTATATAATTATTATTAGCTGAACATTTTTTAAAAAGAAAACAATTACCGGCAATATATTTTTGAAAAAAAATATGAATAAAAAATTATCACCAATAAATTTTTGAAAAAAATAAATATATATATAATTATTATTAGCTAAACATTTTTAAAAAAGAAAAAAAATTACCGGCAATATATTTTTGAAAAAAGAAAATTAAAAAAATATAAACGTACCAGTAATACATTTTTGAAAAATAAAATAAAAAATCCCCAGCAATATATTTAAAAAAAATATATTGCCTGCAATACATTTTGAAAAAAATTACCAGGAACACATTAAAAAAATGAATATAAAATATAAAATATTAGCAATACAAAATAAAATAAAATAAATTACCAGCAATATGTTTTTGTTAAATATATTTCTAATGCTACCAAGAAAATTAAATTTCGGGATTAAATGATCCATAATATGTTGATATGTCGCGAAACAAGCAAACAAACGAATATACTCATTCTGCGGAATGTATTGCGAGAGATAATTCTCAGAGATTTACATATTCATGTCTTGAATTTTAATCATGACGATTATATATCGATTTGTTGGAACCGAAAGTATTGATCTTATGCTCAATTATTATTGCCATCAATTTATCTGAATTACATAACTGAAGCATTCATGTCATTATCTTCTACTTTATTTGAGTGGGTGTTTATTGTAACGATCAGATTGTTTTCACAACTATTAAGTAAGCTGTCTGAAACAGAAATAATGAATTAAACACCAATAAAATTTAATTCAGTTTTCTTGAGAGACTATCCGTCACGGTTCATGTCTTCCGTATTACTTCGCAGTAGCATATTTATATTTACTCAATATACCTATATTATTTCTGATCTGATAAACTCGGAGCTAGTTTGCTTGTTTACGTCTAGTACTTGACGTTACAAGAGCGTTATTATCCTAATGTCTTAAATCCCCATAGAAATTTAAATCATATTTTAATTCTATATTGACTGTCCGATAATACGCTATTTAGATTATTTATATATATATATATATATATATATATATATATATATATATATATATATATATATATATATATATATATATATTTTTTAGGCAGCAATCTTCCTTTATGCATGTTTCATTAAAAACGACAGACAAGGTACTACAGTTGAGCTTTTTATTTAATTTTTCTTGTGTTTGGGCAGTTCTTACACACTCTTTGTCCAGAAAAAAAGAAAGCTCTTGTCAGAACACAAGAAAAATTAAATAAAAGCTCAACTGTAGTACCTTTTGTCTGTCGTTTTTAATGAAACATGCATATATATATATATATATATATATATATATATATATATATATATATATATATAGAGAGAGAGAGAGAGAGAGAGAGAGAGAGACAGAGAGACAGAGAGTGTGTATGAGTTAGAGTGAGAGAGAGAGTGCGGCAAAATGATCTGACACATTTTTAGGTTTAATAAAAGAACTAGAATAAAGAAGGAAATATGTGTTTTTATTTGTTTCATTTCGTTTTAAAAATTAAATCAGTGGGTTCCGTTACTTCCCCCATCGAAGTCGAAGGTGTTCACGAAAATTGTCCATAAATCGATGGTTCATTTCATGTGGAATGGCAGAAATTTCTTGACGAATGACATCTTTTAATTGTTGAATAGTCCGTGGGCGATCAGAGTATACCTTTCATTTCAGGTATCCCCACAAAAAAAAAAAAATCGCATCGATTCGAATCAGGTGATCCGGTAAGTCAACGCTCTTTGTCTTGTAGTTACCGATTCGTTGTTCTTGATAAATGTTTCCACAATGAAAGCTCGATGCTCACCCATCCAATTCATGTTGGTAACTAAAAACGAAAGGAAACAAAATAGCATTATATGCGTATTTCGAAAATCAAAAAAATACATAGTTTTTGTTCTTTACTTTATTTTGTCACACCAGATAAATAGATAGATAGATAGATTAATGTATATTTGTGCATCAAACTATCTTTTAAACATCTTTCCTCATATATGACGGAGAAGGAAATTTTTATTAGTTTTTTCCAGCGTTCTTATAACTTTCCGTTTATTGTGAGTAAGGTACAAAAACTCTTCATATCGTCTATTGTCCCAAACACGCTTTCGGGCATTTAGTTGTAATTCCACGAGATTTCTCCGGAATGTATTATATATATATATATATATATATATATATATATAATTATTTATTTAAAATATAATTCCAAATCGCGACATCCCATGTTTCAAAACAAGAGCCGAAAACTTCAATATAATTATTTAAATTAAATTGAGTTAAAATAAGCTCTGTTCCATCTTCAAGCGTAATTTTTTTTGGAATAACGTGTTTCTGAAATTTAAGTGTTTTAAAAATTGAAATCAAAATTTCCATGGTAACAGCTAGGGTGAATAGTTTAAATTGGGTAGGCGTGTGTTGGGTGTTAATAATATGATAATATAATAATAATTGGGTGTTACTTTCATAGATGTCAGGGAAAGGTAGGGGTGTCTAAATTTTAAACGGAAGATGTATTAACCCTCGTCTAGTTTGCATGTCTATGGAGATTTATTTATTTTTTATTTTTTTTTTTATGAAAGGGATTTGTGCATATAAAAAACTGTCGTAACGTTTGTTTTTGACGACTTCATAAATGGTTATCTTTTTTTAGGGTATTTAAACTATTTATTTCGGCTATGGATTATGAAGGGTATTATATTGTATGCATGTTTTTAGTTAATTATTTAAACCATGAATCTGATGAGTGGGCTATGGATTGAACAAGTTATTATGTTGTATGCTAGTTTTTAGCTAATAATTCAAACCAAAAATCTGATGATGCCTACAAAAAACCGTTAACTCGTGTCTATTGTTTAATAGATTATTATTATTTAGAAGCTTAATTATGTGCAATTTCTCATGGAGGCATAAAGGGCATGGGTCATCCCAAGTTTTATGTATATATATATATATATATATATATATATATGTGTGTGTGTGTGTGTGTGTGTGTGTGTGTGTGTGTGTTTGAGAAGCAAATTTTCTTTTAGGCATGTCTAATTAAATAAATTAAAAATATTATGTCTGCTTATTTTTAAAATAATCAATTCATATTCACGAATATTTTTCCGTGTATTACAATCAAATAAACAAGAAATACACTGTAACAGTGAGAATCACTTTTATTTCCTAAGTACTTTCTATCTCTTTCTCATATCATCATCAGGGGTGCAACTGGTAAGGCAAAAATCTGTGTGTAGCTATCCATTACTGTTAGCTGTTGCATTTAAACTCAAAAGAAAAAAATCACTAATGATAGCTACACAGTTTTGGCCTTGCCATTTGCAAAATTGTTTGCAAAATACATCCACAACAGAAAATAAATAGGTGAACACAATTAAAATTTAATGATAAATATACGTTTTATTCATGCCAAGTTATTCTATGAGTGTTACTAGTACGATGTAAACAATGTTTGTGTCATTGCCGGAATTTTATAGCGATGGGGGATGATAGACACCCAGCAGGATTATAAACGAAATCAATCAAAGGAAAGATTAACTGTTTTTGAAAGTTTAACAGTCATCTAGCACAAAAGTAGATTGACCGCCATTGTTATGTCTCCAGCCAATACATACAATGACATGAAATCAATTATCGGGGTGCTTCTTAGGTTGATGTCAACTACCAGGATCGAGGAGGAGTAATGGATAGCGGCTTGGATTGAGGAATCGGAGAGCCGAGTTCGAATTCCAGTCGAATCCATTACATTCACTTACGTCCTGGGAAAGGTGTGAATCCTCTTCTTCTCCCTCCAGCTATGGGTAAATAGCAGGACAGACTGGGTTCTATAGCCTTGGATGGCAACTAGTCTAGGAGAAGGAAAACTCTGAATTCAAACCAGCTCTTAGAAAAAATCCATAATTTTTAATCCAAGGAGCGTCTGCATCGGCAACCGGCGGCTTCTGGTCGTTCTTGTCTCTGCGTCTATCAAGCAAGAACGATATCCGAGTAGGCCTGGGTACCCTACTTCTGTAATTTATCCCAAGAATCTTCTTCTCACATGACTACGAATGAGTCAACAGGATGAAGCCGGATCAATCCGCCCAGGGTGAATGCCGCATCAATACAAATAAAATACCAGGATCGAGGGTTCACCCGATGAAATCAACGGCAACATGTCCATGACCAAAGTGAGCTTTCATTTTTACCTTGGTTTAAGCTGGAGAAGGATGTGATCCGCCATATATAATCTCCTAAAACACATTAGGCACGAAAGAATAACTCTCCGGCTTTCAACTCGAATATGCAGACGTAACTGGTCAGGTGCACTTTTGCGCAGTGACATTGCGACCACCTCCGGGTTTGGGACTGATGATGATCAGGATTACTACTCTTCACACATGATTGTATTCTGATGTATTTGAATAAGCAAGTACACATGTTAGTTTTTAATGATTTCAACTAAAAACGCTCTATCAGCATTTAAATATATATATATATATATATATATATATATATATATGTGTGTGTGTGTGTGTGTGTGTGTGTGTGTGTGTGTGTGTGTATTCCAGAAACATGATCGTCAGATTGTGTCTATACAACTAGTCTTAAATAAGTGCACATGCACGTTTTATATTTAAACCCCATTCGAGTATGTTTAACTCAATCTTGACTTACATAAATAAAGTTGAAATAAAATTTGAAATAAATCCCTTGGCAATGAGTCAGAATGATACCATAGAGTTATTAGTCTGTCTCTTCATTGTTCTACATTCCTAAGCCCCACTTCGTCAGAACAAGGACCACCAACGCGAAATCCATAGGACATCTGTTATCTCAAAAGCACAAACATTTGAACCCCTTAAAATCGTTATCCATATCCTCACGCGATAAAGAATTTAGTACGTCGTCCTTTCTTTTTAAAAAAAAGTAAGCAATTGCCAAAAGTACTTATAACATTCCGTTACCCAAGACAATGAACATCTGGAGAAAGTCACTTCTATATATTTTAAGTGTAATGTGGAGGTTTTGTGTGGAGTATGGATTTCCTGGTCTTAGGCGAAATATATTTGAATTTCGTTGAAATGATTACAAACAGGACAGAAAATAACTGATGGGAAATAAAGTAAAAAATGTAAACATTTAACATCGATGGAGAAACCGAACAGCAAAAAAAAGAAATATTGTTTAAAAATTGTAGTTTTATATTACACTAGC
>CAHIKZ030004908.1:2190000-2252500 GCA_903632075.3 Acanthosepion pharaonis
TCATCGTTAAAAGTTAAGTAGTTTTCATTGAACTTTCTAGAAATTCCAGGCAACAATTCAGCAAAGTTTATTGTAGTTTAAAAAAATGAAAAAAAAAAAAAAAAACTCACCTCATGGACGTCCGTACGTAAAAAGAATCTCGTGTAAAAGTCATATTGTTTTTATGCTGACAAATTAACGCAAAATCACGGCGACCACGAGATTTGAGAAAATATAAATATGCAATGTACGAAAGACGTGGGGGGTAGTTAGTCTACGAACGACCGGACAATACAATATCTACAAGCTATTTCAGCATATATATCTGTTATAAGCGCCGTGACGATATGGAGGGGAATCGCAAAGTAACTGTCGATATGGTGAAAACGTTCAGTGGCGAAGGTGATTTGATGGCTAGGTGGGTGAAAGTGAAATTGGTAGCGAGACTGCACAAAAACATCCACGACCTCGCAAGCTTTATGTCCCTGTTTTTAGAAGGAGAAGTCAAAACGGAATAGTCCAATATTTATGAGGAAGCAGACGTTAAACAATTCTAACTTCCCTTATTTATTTCTTTTACTCACTGAAACCATGTAGTGAATTTTTTTGCTCTTTCCACGCGATCAAAACGGAAAAGACCATTATTTATGAGATACTGGCAAGGCGTAACGGTCGTGCGAAATAACGAAGGGAGGGAAAAGCACAATTATTATACGATTATAGCACATAAGACTGAGAAAGTCGATACTCTCATTGTAAACATTAATCCCCTGATCAGGCGATAGAAGTAATCCACTGACAATGTGAAAGATGATGCATTGATTGAGTAAAATGGGTATGAACTTATTTGCTGAGTACGACTAACCCTTAATTGGGTGAGAAAAGCTATCCTTTATCTAGCTGAGAAAAGTAATCCATTCAGTAAGTGAAAAGGGTGATCCAATGAAAGGTTGAGAAAGATGATCTAAGGATTTGTTGAGAAAGGGGATTCAGTCACTGGGTGAGAAAGGCAACCCACTAACTGAATGTGAAATATAATCTCCTCATTGAATGAGAAATGCGATCAATTGAAAAACTGATAAAGGTGATCCAATGACTAGTTGAGAAAGGTGAGTCAATGATTGGTTGAGAAAGGTGAGACAATGATTGGTTGAGAAAGGTGAGCCAATGATTGGTTGAGAAACCTGTTCTAATAACTGGATGAGAAGGACGTTTCACTGATTGCTTCGTAACAATTGTTCTACTTCTATTGTTGTACTTGAGACACATGTGAACAGCTTGGCAGTGAGGCAGGAATCATACAGAAAGAATCAAAAAGACTGCATACTAAAATCAAATCCTTTGCTCAGTTGAAGTGATCATTCCTTAAAACGTAAAAAATTTTCTTCTAGATCAAATTAGAATGTCTTTCTTAGTATTCACTACAGTATTCTTGCAGTTAAATGAACGTGTTGTGAAATGATTAGGAAGCTAGTTTTCCGAGAGAATATTCAAATTTTCGTCCATTTGTCTATGAGGTTAGTTGTTAATAATATCAACCAGAGATAAGGCCCCAGCATGACAATATCATGGATTGAATTAAGCCTTTTGTTGTTTGTGCTAGCTAAAAGTAATCGTGTAAGACGTGTTCAACTGTGGGTCATCCATTTTTTTTTACTTTGCTAAAAAACCGTCGAGAAATTACGATCCTTAAGCCTATAAAAGGGCGTTCATTTCGTCACTTTTCAGGTTTTTTTTTTTTTTTTTTTGGCCTTCAGATATAGTCGTACGTAGGTAAAGTTTAAGCCACTGAGGCATGTTTATTTTCATGATTTTCTCTCTTGATTTTTGTACTCATACATACATGCTTGTTACACACACAACCATCACATTCTCTTAAATACTTTCATTTTTTTCGACACATTTATTTTCTTTTTTTTAATGAGATTTATAGTCGTTTGTTTTATATATATTGTTTTGTGTTACTCTTTTTTTTACTGAGACTCACATTGAGTCCGCTAATATTGTTTATGAGAAAATTTTCCAGAAGACGCTAAATATTTACTATCCAAAGTGTGATTCCCGCAAAACAATGGTGTCTAATATATACCCATCCATACTAACACCCTGCAACAAAATTATTAATCACGTCATATTATAGACGTATCAGTTCTCGCAGCTAGCTGCACACTTTATCGACGGACAAGCCGAGTGATCCCCCGTTCAAATTGAGACCAGATGTCAGAAAGCCAACCTTCTAAAACATCCTAGTATTTCCATGAGCACCAAGGCAAATCTCATCAACGCCATTTTCGTACCAACGCTGACATACCAATGCCAAGCAGGGCCCCTAAGAAAACCCTTTGAGACGAAACTGATCACTTGTCAGATTAAATACCTGAGGAAAACAGTGAACTAGACCATGCGGGCAAGATGAGGAATGAGGCTATAAGATGTATGGTAGGAGCAATACCAATCAAACAGAACATAGAATGACAGAGTATCAAGTGGTTCGGATTTCTCACTCGTATACCTCTCAATCAACCAGCCCTACGAGCATACACCCTCAGGTGCTCTGGCTGGAGGACAAGAGGCAAAGAAGACGCTGGAGCGAGTCAGTGACAGATACTCTCAGAGCCTTAGAGCTATCTCTCCTCAAGTCTACTCGCTTTGCTGATGACAGACGACTGTGTCTCCCGGCGAAGCCTAACAACACAAGCGGAAGGAAAAACTAAACTAAAACTAACGCATTATACACACTCTCCCAGAAACGGTAACTAAAATCTATTCAGCATAGTTACATTATGAACCATAGGTTGATTCTGTAGGTGTTGAACAAAGAAAAGTATGCCTGATGAAGCATCTGCAACGGGGATTATTTAGCCACTCCAACAGACAGGTTTGCGTGCACACGAACAACTTACCATTACATATTCTTGCTGCTAATATTTTTCAGTCAACATTGAATTCAGGAGCGTCTTCGTAGCCTTGTAGTTGATGGATTATCTCAACTCTACTACCCCTTTCCCATAGACAAAACGTCGTGAGCTTATCGGTACTTGTTAGAGGAAACTAACGTCGTTCCCGTTTAAAGGACGATAACTCAAAATACAATTTATTTACTTCCCTTGTCTGTGAAGACTGGCGCGCCATTTCTTAATTAAATATGGCGACCAGCTTGCACGCACGTGGAATTCATTATTTCAATTTAACCCATCCCTGCTGTTCTCAGACAGTGAATGATTAAAAGTTGCTTATTTATGTATTAAAATACACTTGTCTTTTATTTTCATTCGTTTTTGTTCATTCCAACAGCCTGATTTCGTTATTGTTCATTCCAACAGATTGGGAAATAACACTTCTCTATCACTATTTCTATGGCAAATGTTCTGACGAGCGACATTCCTTAGTTGCAACAACCCTGACCATCGCAGCTTAGGCCCGCCATGCTACATACCAGGAGTGGCCAAACTTGCTTTATGTAAGAGCCACATACGATAAAGTTCAGATGTTTGAGAGCTGCAAGACATGAACAAAATTTACACATACGCTTTTGTTACACACACGTTAAACTTACGTTTTAAACCAATGATGTCTCAGTTCATACCCAGTAAAAGCTTGAAATTTTATTTACCTTTTATAGTAACTGTAATGAAAAAGGAGCCCAGCCAACAAATTTCCACAAGACGCATATAAAAGGTCACAAATCCGCATGTGGCTCGCGTGCCGCAGTTTTGGCCACCCCTGCTGTATACACTGGAACGAATGATCTTCTCTTAGTACTCCGTTAGTATGAAAGAAGTTCCATTCGGATAGCTTTTTCACAAGAACCACTACTTTGTCGAATGACAGTCTTAACCTTCTTAAGTTTACTGTGATCTAAGTCTTTCTTAATATTACTTCCGGCATCCTCCTCATTTTAGGTGCATCAGATTCAATCAGTAAGCCTTTACCGAGAGTGGCTCATGGTCTTTGCCTTAGATGAACACTTAGTAAAAGAAATATCAGTGATGAAGCTTTCCAAATAGTTATACTTCTTTACTAGAAGTCATTATTTATATTTGCAAGGATCTTTTTGAGCCTTGAAACTGGTCCACAACCATCAATATCTTTCATTATCTCGGCTTCGATCTATCGTGACTGATTTGCCGTATTTCGACATTTTTCTCGCTTTCGTTTACAACTCTTATTCAATTTCAATCTGTATTCCGCTAGAAACGTCCCTGTATCTTGATATAATTATGTGTAATTTCATAGAGGAATCTCCAGTTAACCTTACTGAGGATCCACTGACATTTGTAGATTATTTAATTGCTACTTGCATTAATTTCCATTTCTTTCATTCTTCTTTATTCTTTCCAGCCATTTTAAAGATTGTTTTGCCTTTAGTGTCACTTCAATTCTTCATTCTCTCTCATGTTTTCTTCTCCTAGCCCATCCATTCTCCATTTATCAATCTTCTACATCGTCGTTATCTGCATCAGTTTTTTTTCCTTTTTATTCCTTTTCTAAAAGTCGCTTTTCTCTTTTTTATTCCTTTTCTAAAAGTCGCTTTTCTTTTTATTCCCTTTCTAAAAACCGTTTTTCTCTTTTTATCCCTTTTCTAAACGTCAGTCCTTTCTTTTTATTCTTTTCCTAAACGTCAGTCCTTTCTTTTTATTCACTTTCTAAACATCTGTTCACTCTTTTTTACTCCATTTCTAAATGTCTAATATTTCTTTTTACTCCATATCTAAATACCTCTTCTCTCTATTTTTTCCATTTCTAAACGCTTGTTCATTCTTTTTATTCACTTTCTAAACATCTGTTCACTCTTTTTTTCTCCATTTCTAAATGTCTAATATTTCTTTTTACTCCATATCTAAATACCTCTTCTCTCTATTTTTTTCCATTTCTAAACGCTTGTTCATTCTTTTTATTCACTTTCCAAATGTCTCTTTTCAATTTTTATAACTTTTTAAACGTCTCTTCTTACTTTTCATTCCCTTTCTAAACCCCTGTTCTCTCTGTTCGCTTTCTAAACGTCTCTTCTCGCTTTTTCTTCCTATTCAAAATGTCTGCTCTTTCTTTTTTTCCCCTTTCTAAACATCACTTCTTACTTTTTATTCACTTTCGAAACGTTTCAATGTCACCTTCTTTTTACATCTGATTCAAAACCATTCAGCGCTTTACATCTTATTTTTCACTCCGTTTCTCGCAAATTCCACGTCCCGATTTCTTCCTTTCAATAACCTTCCTCTTTCGCTTGATGACATTCTCATCTGCCCCACAACTCCTCTTTTCCCAAAGCAAATTTCACATTTCTCCAATCTTTATCCATACTGGCACATGCAATCTCTTATCTCGGCCCAATATCGGGTCATTTACGTACTCAAATACGGCTTCCAATACATAACAAGATCGTAAATTTGAAAAAAAAAAATCTATATCTCCCATCTCTCTCTCTCTCTCTCTCTCCCTCTCTCTCTCTCACTGAATTTTCGTTCCCTTTTGCACTCTTTCGTCGTTTTCTCTTTCTCTTTACAGGGTCAGTGCGTACACACTTCGCTTCTAATCAACCCATTCAAACAAGGTGTGTGGAAAAAAAAAAAAAAAGAAAAAGAAATGAACTAAAGTATCAAACGGATTTCACTTCGCATGAGTTCTCTTTGGTATTTTCTATTTGTTTGTGCCATTGCTTGCTAGCATTCAAGAAGAGAGACAAAAAAATCAACCTACCGCTTCAAAAACTGAAAGAGATTTATATCAGCATTCGTTGGCAAGGACGAGTTTCCTTTTTAAAAAGACATCAGTTTACCTTTATTACATGAGTTACTTTGCAATTAGGTAAATCATTGAAATTGCATTATCCTGATGGAATGATTACACATTTTCTATAAAATATATTAAACAGTATTTTAAAATATAAATAAAATACAATTTGCAAATACGTTGTCAACATTATACAAGTATTAGAGAACAGCTGTTAAAATCCTCTAGGATACACTTTTTCATATACATACATACATACATACATACATATATATATATATATATATATATATATATATATATATATATATATATATATATTGTTAGCTCTATCTCTGATATTGAGCGCTTTCTAATAAGTACCGCGCATATAATATATAAATAATTATACATATATATATATATTTATTTATATTTATATACACTTTTCACACACACACACACACACACACACACACACACACACACACACACACACACACACACACACACACACACACACATATATATATATATATATATATATATATATATATATATATATATTTAATATAAGAGTGAACATTGAAATTAATACTCAGAGGCGACAGACTGTTTCATGCTAAACAAAACTGTCAGTGGCTGGACGATTGCATTTAACATGAAACAGCCTGTCACCTTTGAGTGTTGGCTTCCTTTTATATTCGCTTCGAGCGTCTTATATGCTCGTGTTTATCGTTGCTTGGAAATCATCCATGTAAACAATCACAGACTATCATCACAGTCTTGTACGTATATTGTTTAATATGTTGTACAGTAATTTGCAAATGAAATCGTACGTGAAATGTGTGAGGCCACTTGTTCGCCAGGACAGAAAGTTAGAAGTTTAGAGAGGGTGACGATCATTTTGAATAAGTTAGAACTTGTTTTATATTTATATATATATATATATATATATATATATATATATATATATATTCATGAATTATTCACACAAAAACAAATGCAAAGGTTAATGATTTAATTGGCGAGAAATCCATCGTCGCAAACAATTCAAATAATATACAAAAACCTCCGAACCTGTTATGAATGAAAAGATCCTTATTTCTATAAATTTCTGCTGCATTAGTTCTTATTTTTACTACAAGCTTTCGTCTGTTCCTACAGACATCTTCAGGTATGGAATAGATGCTGTTCTTGTTTTTTCTCTCACTAATAAGAGGACAACGAAAATATATGTATTGTTGTATTCGAAAATGCTATTGGAAATGAGTTATTGTTTTTGGAGCGTGCAGTAGCAACGCTGAGTTTGATTTTAAATTTTTACAGTTGTGCGTTCTTGTACAAATATGGTGATAAGCGAATTTTTTACTGGCAAATTTTCTGTCAAAGTGGCATGAACTATATTGTTCAATAATTACAGTAATGTCGCACTTATTATACAAAAGTCGCACTTGGATCAGATATTTTAATTTCGATAAACGTGCAATCAATTTACAAATTCATGAATTATTCACACAAAAACAAATACAAAGGTTAATGATTTAATTAGCGAGAAATCCATCGTCGCAAACAATTCAAATAATATACAAAAACCTCCGAACCTGTTATGAATGAAAATATCCTTGTTTCTATAAATTTCTGCTGCATTAGTTCTTATTTTTACTACAAGCTTTCTCTCTTCCTACAGACATCTTCAGGTATGGAATAGATGTTGTTCTTGTTTTTTCTCTCAGTAATAAGAGGACAACGAAAATATATGTATCGTTGTATCCGAAAATGCTATTGAAGGAATATGCTCTTAATGTGTGCTATATTTATGGGATAATGTGCTCAATATCAGAGATTGAGTGTGTGCAAAAATATAAAATTGAACATTGAAGTCAACACTTAGAGGCGACAGGCTGTTTCATGCTAGATGCAATCGTAAGGCCACCTATATATATGTGTTTGTGTGTGCGTGCATATTTGAGGTTTTTACACTTAATATGATGTCATTATTCTCATATATTATACAAATATCAGTTATTTAGAAACACACATACACACACATATACACGCATATATATATATATATATATATATATATATATATATATATATATATATCATTCACAGACAGTACTGTTTCGCTGTAACACAGCTCTTCAGTGCGACTAGATAAGAGAGAACCTCAAGCCAGAATTCAAACCCAACCAAGTCAGAGTTTTTACTACTGAGCTATCTTCATTCGACAGAACGAGGCAGCTAAATCTAGCGTATTGTTTTTTACAAATGTAAACAAATGTCAAGCAGCCGGAGTGTTCCATTCATTTTAACGAAGAGATTCGCATTAACGCAGGTGGCTGTTTTTTTTTTTCGTTTTTTTTTTTTGTTTTTGAATTAACTTCAATTAATTCAACAGTGTTCAATTGAATACAATATAATATATAATATATATATTTTATATATATATATATATATATATATATATATATATTGTATATGCGCGGTACTTATTGGAAAGCGCTCAGTATCAGTGATAGAGCTAACAAATTCAGTCGCATGGATATGAGAGTGTGGTATATATATATATATATATATATATATAAATAAAATTCCATAAGTATTTCTATTATTTTATAAGTAAAATTCTAGATTAGAATATATATATATATATATATATATATATATATATATATATATATATATATATTCCTAATACAGAATTTTACTTTATAGAAATAATAGAAATACTTATAGAATTTTATTTTATATATAATGGATTTTTTATTTATTAATCTGACAGGTAATATCACTTTAAACGTTATTATTAATAGATAGCCATTTTTGATTATACTCTCCGCTTATTTTTTTAAAAAGTTTATTTCTATATGTTGGGCCTTAATAGTCGAGAAAACTCATTAAAGGAAATATCTGCCGTTCAGCATTCCAACCTGCACTCACCTTTGCGGGAGAATCGTCGTTAGATCCGACTCGATTTAGAACAAATCGACCACAACGGGCGCCGCCAATCAAGTAAAGAAGCCATATAGTTTGCCTATTACATTCAGAACTACTCGTAATTGCTGCAAGAATATTCTGGAAAATGCAAAGTGCCCAGTTCAAGTTTGAAAACAAACAAAACGTATTCCCGGAGTTCTGGAAGAACCAAATTATGAATAGAGGCAAAGCACCTGCGCCCACTATTATAAATTGCCCTGAAGCCATATTTTTTTTGTCAGATAAGGTGAAGCTATTCACTTCTATCTTTTCCTCGAACTCAACATTAGAAGACATTGGATATCCCCATCCAGACTTCCCCTGTGTCACTGAGCGCAATTTGATTTGTATTTTATTGCAGCTGGGGAAGTCTCAAGACATGAAAAGTCTTGACCCTGAGAAAGCCACTTTTCCCAAACTGAATCCCAGTAGTTATTCTTAAGAGTAATAATCCGGAATTATCACTGACATTAGCAAAATTATTTAACCGCCCCTTGAATGAAAAATATTTCCCAAATCTATGGAAGGTGTCAAGTGCATGACGGTTTTCAAGAACGCGGGTGTTCGCCCCACCCCACTCTCAGTATAAACCTATCAGTTTTCTCAGTGTCATTGGCAAGCTTTTTTAGGCTATAATAAATAAGAAGTTTGTTAATCACCTAAATAGGAGCAACCATTTGAGCGAAAGGCGTACAGGTCTCGATTGGCCCATTCTAATGTCCTCACTACCATGCTTGACAGAATCAGTGAGGTTATATTGATTTACCAAGCGTAGCTTAGATTTGGCACAAGGCCGAAAGAATGAGGCACCTACTGAGGATCGAACTCACTACTCAGTCGTAATTGTTCTAGTGAGACAAGCTTGCTAATCATTACACCGCCTCGAGGTGCCCGAAACGATTCTCCAGGCGTAGCTTAGATGTGGCATAAGGCCGAAAGTACGGGGCACCATGTGAGGATCGAACTCACTACTCAGTCGTAATTGTTTTAGCGAGACACGCTTGCTAACCATTTCACCGACTCGAGGTGCCCGAAACGATTCTCCAGGCGTAGCTTAGATGTGGCATAAGGCCGAAAGTATGGGGCACCATGTGAGGATCGAACTCACTACTCAGTCGTAATTGTTTTAGCGAGACACGCTTGCTAACCATTACACCGCCTCGAGGTGCCCGAAACGATTCGCCAGGCGTAGCTTAGATGTGGCATAAGGCCGAAAGTATGGGGCACCATGTGAGGATCGAACTCACTACTCAGTCGTAATTGTTTTAGCGAGACAAGCTTGCTAACCATTACACCGACTCGAGGTGCCCGAAACGATTCTCCAGGCGTAGCTTAGATGTGGCATAAGGCCGAAAGTACGGGGCACCATGTGAGGATCGAACTCACTACTCAGTCGTAATTGTTCTAGCGAGACACGCTTGCTAACCATTACACCGCCTCGAGGTGCCCGAAACGATTCTCCAGGCGTAGCTTAGATGTGGCATAAGGCCGAAAGTACGGGGCACCAAGTGAGGATCGAACTCACTACTCAGTCGTAATTGTTCTAACGAGACACGCTTGCTAACCATTACACCGCCTCGAGGTGCCCGAAACGATTCTCCAGGCGTAGCTTAGATGTGGCATAAGGCCGAAAGTACGGGGCACCAAGTGAGGATCGAACTCACTACTCAGTCGTAATTGTTCTAGCGAGACACGCTTGCTAACCATTACACCGCCTCAAGGTGCCCGAAATATAACGATTTTTCAGGCGTAGCTTAGATGTGGCATAAGGCCGAAAGTACGGGGCACCAAGTGAGGATCGAACTCACTACTCAGTCGTAATTGTTCTAGCGAGACACGCTTGCTAACCATTACACCGACTCGAGGTGCCCGAAACGATTCTCCAGGCGTAGCTTAGATGTGGCATAAGGCCGAAAGTACGGGGCACCCACTGAGGATCGAACTCACTACTCAGTCGTAATTGTTCTAACGAGACAAGCTTGCTAACCATTACACCGACTCGAGGTGCCCGGAAACGATTCGCCAGGCGTAGCTTAGATGTGGCATAAGGCCGAAAGTATGGGGCACCCACTGAGGATCGAACTCACTACTCAGTCGTAATTGTTCTAACGAGACAAGCTTGCTAACCATTACACCGACTCGAGGTGCCCGAAACGATTCGCCAGGCGTAGCTTAGATGTGGCATAAGGCCGAAAGTACGGGGCACCCACTGATGATCGAACTCACTACTCAGTCGTAATTGTTCTAACGAGACAAGCTTGCTAACCATTACACCGCCTCGAGGTGCCCGAAACGATTCTCCAGGCGTAGCTTAGATGTGGCATAAGGCCGAAAGTACGGGGCACCATGTGAGGATCGAACTCACTACTCAGTCGTAATTGTTTTAGCGAGACACGCTTGCTAACCATTTCACCGACTCGAGGTAACCGAAACGATTCGCCAGGCGTAGCTTAGATGTGGCATAAGGCCGAAAGTATGGGGCACCATGTGAGGATCGAACTCACTACTCAGTCGTAATTGTTCTAGCGAGACACGCTTGCTAACCATTACACCGCCTCAAGGTGCCCGAAATATAACGATTTTTCAGGCGTAGCTTAGATGTGGCATAAGGCCGAAAGTACGGGGGCACCCACTGAGGATCGAACTCACTACTCAGTCGTAATTGTTCTAACGAGACACGCTTGCTAACCATTACACCGCCTCGAGGTGCCCGAAACGAAATATAACGATTTTTCAGGCGTAATTGTTTAGATGTGGCATAAGGCCCGAAAGTATAGATGGGCATAACCCACTGAGGATCGAACTCACTACTCAGTCGTAATTGTTCTAACGAGACACGCTTGCTAACCATTACACCGCCTCAAGGTGCCCGAAATATAACGATTTTCAGGCGTAGCTTAGATGTGGCATAAGGCCGAAAGTATAGGGCACCCACTGAGGATCGAACTCACTACTCAGTCGTAATTGTTCTAACGAGACACGCTTGCTAACCATTACACCGCCTCAAGGTGCCCGAAACGATTTCTCCAGGCGTAGCGAGGTAACCGAAAGATGTGGCATAAGGCCGAAAGTACGGGGCACCATGTGAGGATCGAACTCACTACTCAGTCGTAATTGTTCTAGCGAGACACGCTTGCTAACCATTACACCGCCTCAAGGTGCCAGAAATATAACGATTTTTCAGGCGTAGCTTAGATGTGGCATAAGGCCGAAAGTACGGGGCACCCACTGATGATCGAACTCACTACTCAGTCGTAATTGTTCTAGCGAGACAAGCTTGCTAACCATTACACCGCCTCAAGGTGCCCGAAATATAACGATTTTTCAGGCGTAGCTTAGATGTGGCATAAGGCCGAAAGTATAGGGCACCCACTGATGATCGAACTCACTACTCAGTCGTAATTGTTCTAGCGAGACACGCTTGCTAACCATTACACCGCCTCAAGGTGCCCGAAATATAACGATTTTTCAGGCGTAGCTTAGATGTGGCATAAGGCCGAAAGTATAGGGCACCCACTGAGGATCGAACTCACTACTCAGTCGTAATTGTTCTAGCGAGACACGCTTGCTAACCATTACACCGCCTCAAGGTGCCCGAAATATAACGATTTTTCAGGCGTAGCTTAGATGTGGTATAAGGCCGAAAGTACGGGGCACCCACTGATGATCGAACTCACTACTCAGTCGTAATTGTTCTAGCGAGACAAGCTTGCTAACCATTACACCGCCTCAAGGTGCCCGAAATATAACGATTTTTCAGGCGTAGCTTAGATGTGGCATAAGGCCGAAAGTACGGGGCACCCACTGATGATCGAACTCACTACTCAGTCGTAATTGTTCTAGCGAGACACGCTTGCTAACCATTACACCGCCTCAAGGTGCCCGAAATATAACGATTTTTCAGGCGTAGCTTAGATGTGGCATAAGGCCGAAAGTACGGGGCACCCACTGATGATCGAACTCACTACTCAGTCGTAATTGTTCTAACGAGACACGCTTGCTAACCATTACACCGACTCAAGGTGCCCGAAATATAACGATTTTCAGGCGTAGCTTAGATGTGGCATAAGGCCGAAAGTACGGGGCACCACTGATGATCGAACTCACTACTCAGTCGTAATTGTTCTAACGAGACACGCTTGCTAACCATTACACCGACTCAAGGTGCCCGAAATATAACGATTTTTCAGGCGTAGCTTAGATGTGGCATAAGGCCGAAAGTACGGGGCACCCACTGATGATCGAACTCACTACTCAGTCGTAATTGTTCTAACGAGACACGCTTGCTAACCATTACACCGCCTCAAGGTGCCAGAAATATAACGATTTTTCAGGCGTAGCTTAGATGTGGCATAAGGCCGAAAGTACGGGGCACCCACTGATGATCGAACTCACTACTCAGTCGTAATTGTTCTAACGAGACACGCTTGCTAACCATTACACCGCCTCAAGGTGCCCGAAATATAACGATTTTTCAGGCGTAGCTTAGATGTGGCATAAGGCCGAAAGTACGGGGCACCCACTGATGATCGAACTCACTACTCAGTCGTAATTGTTCTAACGAGACACGCTTGCTAACCATTACACCGACTCAAGGTGCCCGAAATATAACGATTTTTCAGGCGTAGCTTAGATGTGGCATAAGGCCGAAAGTACGGGGCACCCAGTGATGATCGAACTCACTACTCAGTCGTAATTGTTCTAACGAGACACGCTTGCTAACCATTACACCGCCTCAAGGTGCCCGAAATATAACGATTTTTCAGGCGTAGCTTAGATGTGGCATAAGGCCGAAAGTACGGGGCACCCACTGATGATCGAACTCACTACTCAGTCGTAATTGTTCTAGCGAGACACGCTTGCTAACCATTACACCGCCTTAAGGTGCCCGAAATATAACGATTTTTCAGGCGTAGCTTAGATGTGGCATAAGGCCGAAAGTACGGGGCACCCACTGATGATCGAACTCACTACTCAGTCGTAATTGTTCTAACGAGACACGCTTGCTAACCATTACACCGCCTCAAGGTGCCCGAAATATAACGATTTTTCAGGCGTAGCTTAGATGTGGCATAAGGCCGAAAGTACGGGGCACCCACTGATGATCGAACTCACTACTCAGTCGTAATTGTTCTAACGAGACACGCTTGCTAACCATTACACCGCCTCAAGGTGTGGGGAAATATACACGATTTTTCAGGCGTAACGAGACACGCTTGCTAACCATTAGATGTGGCATAAGGCCGAAAGTACGGGGCACCCACTGATGATCGAACTCACTACTCAGTCGTAATTGTTCTAACGAGACAAGCTTGCTAACCATTACACCGACTCGAGGTGCCCAATCTGTGAGGCAATAGACAACATAAACACTCCAATGACCTATACATTAGATATTTCAAATACCTTTGACAAGCTGTGATACAAGGGATTGTTGCTTAACCTCTCTAGCTATGCAATCACTGCAGGATTATTTTCAATAATACTTCATAACAGGTATATATCCCTGAATGTAGTTGTTAACAGCCAGTTCTTCGGAGCCTTACCAATCAACGCAGGAGACCTTCAGGGATTGCTTCTCAGGCCAAACCACTTTTTACTTTACATAAATGAATTGTCTAAGAGTATACACTGATAATGTGTGGATACTTGTGCTGGTGATACTGCGGTAAATTGCTGCACCTAGTGCTGATCAGAGATTGCCAGCTGATCTCTCCCTTGATCTTGCTCTAACACTTCAGTTGTGAAAAAAACACGATTCATGGATGTTCCCTCGGGAAATCCCAATGCATTGAAAAATATTGAGGCCTTTAAACTCATCCCAGACCTCGTCAACTCGTACATACGATCCATAGATAAAGATGCAGCAAGAATGGTACCCCTTACTGCTCCAGTAAGTACCTGACTCCTCATGATATTCTCTACCTTTACAACGGCCGAATCAGGTTTAAAATAGAGCACTGCTGATATATTTGCGATGGAACTTGCCCAGTCGTCACATTTCAGTATCGATAGAGTCCAAAAGACTCTACGCGTTCTTTTGGGTGTCAAATTATTTTCTACACTGCAAGCTCTCTCTCAAAGAGAACCACCACCATTCACTCTGCATTATTGAGAAATTCCACACAAGAAACTTCTCCCAGTGGTCGGGTGATCTGAGGAAACGACCCCCAAGAGGACTTTTTTTTCCCCCGATCACTGCAATATTAATCTGTTCAATTGTAAGTTTAACCTTTTTCTTCCCCACATTTCATGGCACCTGCTCTGACGAGCTTTTTCCCTGTTCCCCGGACTACACGAATTTAAGCGTGCATCTAGGCCCCACACTTTTACTGTTGAATTAGTTAAATGTAACCGCCACTTCTACTTCAACAGTTTCTCTCCTCGCACTTCTCGCCTTCCATTTACTTGCTTCCCTGATAACTACAATCTTGAAAAATTTAAATTCGACGTCAATCACAGTCTTCTATCTTCTTGATCCCCCTTCAGCTTTTATCCTTTCTTCCTTCCCAGTCTTTTCTCTCATCTTCACTCTCTATAAGCTCCTGCGTTCTAGTGACACCCCTGCCTTGCTTTGAAGTGAAATGATTAAAAACATATCCTCATAAACTATGCATCTTACTCTGTAACACTATATTACTCGATTATCTCCCGGGTCTTGTAGAAGGTAAACAACACTGTAAGGGATAAAAAGAAAAAAAATATATATATGCTCTTCTTAAGGATTCTGACCTGCATCCCCATTTTTCTGTAATAATATTTTTCCAACATTCAGGCCGTTAGACGAAACTAAATAAAAATCATGTTTAATAAATAAACGAAGCGTCTTCTGAAATATGGCTATCAACCAAAAATTATTTTCTTTACTTTCCGATAGGAGCAAATATGAACTTTCGAGAATCTAGGAAGGATTTGCGTTGATAAGGCACTATACGACTTGACTTGGCGTTTTATATTTTTTTAATTTTTGATAGTAGTAATATATATATATATATATATATATATATATATATATATATATATATATATAGGAATACGCAGAGATCAATAGGTTCTTATATCTTCATACAAGCTTGAAGTCCTCCACGTTACAAAGCAAATCAAAAATGATTTCAAAATATCAGGACGATGGAACAATTTTAAAAAACAGTTCGATAATAAATCCTTTCCTTACTTATTATCGAACTGTTTTTCAAAATTTTTCCATCGTCCTGCGTATTCCTATATCAACGGAAGGGATTTCTTGAACTGTTTATATAAAATAGTTCAATCGACTTTTTTAATATTTTAATATTTGGAAATCATCTTCGAATACGTTTTCACAACATCGCCCACGTGACGACGACGTGATCATATTTAAATGGAACGCTGATCTTATATAAAAATTTCAGTTATCTGTTTGGATTAGTTGTGCTCTTATGTCCATCGTCTTTTGTGTTAAATTTTTATATTTTCTAATGTTAATTATGTTTAAATGAAAATGTCCATAAAGATGGACTTAAATAGACCGAAACGTCCGACGTCGACTTTATATTAACATTAATACAGCATAATTGCATATTAAGATTTTTGTTTGTTTTTTCTTCATACTGTCATATCTATATCCATATATTTATTTATATATATATATATATATATATATATATATATATTAATTTTTGATTGTTAGTAGTAACATATATAAGATAATTAAAAGTTTGGGGTAACTCTGTAGATTTAATATTTAGTAAGATTCTTACATTCATTGGTTGAATTAACTTGGATGTTGAAACTATTTAAGCCATTAGTGCACTATGTTCAGTATTTTTAGAATTGGCATTACCTAAAATTTAAACTCTGCATGCCCTTAGATACAATTAGCCAGCAAGATAGATTAGACATTATGAGCAAACCTTATGAAGTAATCGGTTAATTGTGCCATTATTATTGTTTTGAATATAAGATAAGCCTCTTTAGGAGGAGAACGACCCTCTGGAGCTCTGAGCTCGTAAATTAATTTCGAAAAAGACATTGAGGCTTTACTATTCAGACAGTTCTTACTAATTTTATAGGACGTTCCTCAAACTTTTCGCTTACAGTGCATATATGCAGCTTTTGTACCCCATATAAACCTCGGTGACAGAATGGATGAATTTTCTTTACAGTTTGCCATTCGTGGATAGTCTGGGAACAATAAATCGGAGAGCCGAGTTCGAATTCTAATGGAGTTTATTTCTATTGATTTTGCGCAAATAACCGTTGGAAATACACGAATGTATCGCATTTTCTATTTTCAACACATCTGTGGTTTGGATAGTATGTCCCACTAGTCGATTGGCAACCGGTCTAGCAGAATGGCAATCATGTTGCAGTTTTTTGGATATATGTATGTACTAGTGAGCTAGCCTAAATGAGCTGACTCATTTTATAGTTCACGAATAGAAGCGTTAACCAATCAGAAAGCTCAAAATATTCAATCCGACGTGTATAAAGGCAACCATTTTGTTTTTTCTCCCAAACTACCCTCACTGCCAACCGGATATCGAAGACTTAAAGAATTACTTAACAGCCGCTACTTTCTCTCAATCGTCACTGCCAAACTCTGATATTGAACACATTACGGACTTCACTGGATTCCATATTCAGAGACTACGGCAAGCATGGTCAACAAACCAGACAGCGTTTTTAATCAACTAATCAATCTGCCTCGAAATAGGACAGTGATTTCAAAATTGTTCAAAAGGCTAACGTAACTGCATATCGACGCGAAATGTTGAATTGTATAATTGAGTCGAAATTCGAGCCATTTGTGTTGAACATAATTCTCACAAAAGAAGTTGAGGAATACATGGACACATTTATTCTCTCCACCTGCTAGGCCAGTTCTGTAACCGTGTGGACCAACTAGTCTAGGAGAAAACACTTCATTAGTTTCTGCAAGTATCATGTTAGTTCACGGACTGAAAAGTAATCAATGGAAAGACATAAGCTAAACCCCGAAATGATATAGTATGAAACAAAATTTAAAATCAAAATTTAAGATATTTTTGCATGCTTCTTTTGATTTTTATTACAGATTTTTATTATAGGTGACCATAGTTGCTTTAGACCAACTATGGTCACCTATAGGTTCAACTATAGCCCGATTCCCACTACTCCCCGGTATTTTTTAACAGAAGTAGTGGTTTATCCCTTGTTTCATTTTAGGATTGGGTTTCCTGTTCCTTTTAAAGTCTACTTCAACTTTATAATTCTAAAGTCTCCACCTAATCTCTAAAATTGTATTTAATATTTATTTATATTTATTCTCAACTAGCAGCATGACCCGGCGTTGTCTGTGCTTGATTCAAAAATCGTACGACTCATACAGCAATCGCTATCACTTGACTTAAATTATTTTTGTCCTTCATTGCCCGTGCTGATGTTGCTACATGCCTTACTTCTTGCCTATATCACACTGCGAATTTTTTCTAAGCTCTATACTAAACATTAAATCTGTTACGAAAAAAGAACTAAACAAAATGAACACAAAACGATCAGCTTTAAAAAAGGACTCATAACTGGAAAAACCGAATGAAAAAAGAATGTTAACAACCATTACTTTTTCACACCCAAGCCAGTTCTGCGGAGTCAGATTCAACGTTGAGTTTAAGCGAGTGAATGAGCCAATTGGAGTAAAGTGCCATGCAGATTTAAATTTTTCCCACTTGTGACAAATGCAGCTATCGATTTTTTTGCTTACTAGCATGCTAGTTAGCATTCGTGTCAGTCAGCTGTTGACTCTTCCAGCTAACTTGGAGCATGTGCATGTAAATTTTGGTGCAAATCCGTCCAAAATTGCACCCGTACATTCGTTACACACACACACACACACACACACACACACACACACCTGCCTTTTATAGATAGAGATAGAAGTAGATAAGTTCAACTATCACCCAGTTTCGATTCTTTATAAAATATTTTCTTTCTCTTTCACTTCCAGTAGCAACTTGCGTCTTAGTAACATTATCGCCTTGCTTCGGGTAAGATGATTTAAAAAAAAAAGTTAATTAAAGTTGACATGTAATAGTTTTCTAAAATCGCAAAAATGTCTGTCTGTATAGCCAGGGGGATAAAATCGTTAGATGAAGTAATCAAGCAATGACTTGACCCAAAGAACTGTAAGTTCAATCACATCTGGGGATGTTTTGTATGTACTGAATTTCTTTAACTTTCCACTGAGCAGATGTTTCTTTTCTCTCCCAGGAACTGTAACTAATTTCCGCTGAGAATAGTTGCAGGATAAAAAAAGGTCTGCTGTCCGGGGGGGGGGATAAAGAAGGAAAGAATGGCCGTGAGCAGTCACCTGCAATTGTGATTAGTTGTCCACCACAGCCGACTCCATAGTCTACTGAAACTGACGGATGATTACTTTGTTTAGCAATCAGAGATTTATCTAACAATGCCTTACATCATGGAATAAATCCAGCGGCACTATGGATTTCTTCATTTATGTGCCATGTTAGGGCGTAAGCGACCATGTATCTCTACGATCTCCAGTCCTATGGAAATCGTAATAAATTTCATCTTTCTGGTAACACTCCTAAACATTGATATGCTATTTCATCAGTCAGGTTTTTCTTCTTATATGTAACCTAACTCTTCAAGACATAGGCGACCATAGCCATCTACGATTTCTAGTCCATTGTCGATCTTAATAAAGGCTGTATTTATTTCATCACTACTAAACCTTATTCCGCCATTCCTTCATTTGGGCTCGGTTTTCTTCTTCTATATGTGCCGTCACACTTCCGGATGTAGATGACCATGCCTCTCTACAATTTCCATTACTTTGTAGATCTAAATCAATGTCGCGACTTTTTTTACCACTACTAAACCTTATTCCGCCATTCCTTCATTTGGGCTCGATTTTCTTCTTCTATAGGTGCCGTGATTCTTCAGGACGTAGTCGGACATGGCCATCTAGGATTTCCAGTCTTTTGTCGAGCTTAATAAACGCTGTGTCTTTTTTTTTTCTCACTGATAAAACTTATTCCGCCATTCCTTCATTTGCGCTCGCTTTTCTACTTTTATACGTGCCGTAAGGGTTCAGGATGTAGGCAACCATGGCCCTCTACGATTTACAGTAGATCTTAATCAACGCTGTGTCTTTTTTTATCACTCCTAAAACTTATTCCGCCATTCCTTCATTCGCTCTCGCTTTTCTTCTATTTTATCGTGACGCTTCAGGACGTAGTTAACCATGGCCCTCTATGATTTCCATCCCATTGTAGATCTTAATCAATGCTGTTTCTTTTTTTTTATAACTCCTAAAACATATTCCACCATTCCTTCATTTGGGCTCGATTTTCTTCATCCATACGTGCTGTGACTCTTCAGGTCGTAGGTAACCATTTTCCTCTATGATTTCCAGTCTTTTGTAGATCTTAATCAATGCCGTGTCTTTTGTTATCACTCCTAAAACTTATTCCGCCATTCCTTCATTTGGGTTCGCTTTTCTTCTTCAATATGAGCCGTGACTCTTCAGGACGTAGGTAACCATGGTCCTTTCCGATTTCCAGTAGATCTAGATCTAGATCTTAATCAAAGCTGTGCCTTTTTGATAACTCCTAAAACTGATTCCGCAATTACATTATTTTTTCTCGCTTTGCTACTTCTATATGTGCGGTGACCCTTCATGATATAGGAGACCATGACCCTCTACGATTTCCAGTGCTTTGTACATCTTAAACAATGTTGTGTCATTTTTGTCACTCCTAAAACTTATTCCATCATTCCTTTATTTCGGCTCGATTTTCTTCTATTTTGTCGTGGCGCTTCAGGACGTAGTTAACCATGACCCTCTATGATTTCTAGCCCATTGTAGATCTTAATCAATGCTGTTTCTTTTTTTTATAACTCCTAAAACCTATTCCGCCTTTCCTTAATTTGGAGTCTCTTTTCTTCTTCTATATGTGCGATGACTCTTCAGGAGGTACGCGACCATTGCCCTCTACGATTTCCACTCCTTTGTAGATCTTAATCAATGGTCGTGTCTTTTTGTATCACTCCTAACATCATTCCGCCATTCCTTCATTTGGGCTCGCTTTTCTTCTATATGTCCGTGAACCTTCAGGACGTTGGCGGCCATAGCTCTCTTTAATATCCAATCCTTTGTAGATGTTAATAAATGCTGTGTCTTTTCTATTATTCCAGAACATATTCCATCATTCCTTCATTTGGGCTCACTTTTCTTCTACTATATATGCCGTGACTCTTCAGGATGTAGGCGACCATGGCCCTCTACGATTTTCAGAACTTTGTAAATCTTAATAAATGCTGTGTCTTTTTAATCACTTCTAAATCTTATTCCGCTATTCCTTCATTTTCTCTCGCTTTTCTTCTTCTGTATGTGCCGTGACGCTTCAGGGCGTAGCGACCATGCCTCAATACGATTTCCAGGCCTTTGTAGATCGTAATAAATTTTGTCTCTTTTGTTTCACTTCTAAACCTTATTCCGCCATTTCTTCATGTGGGCTCGCTTTTCTTCTTCTGTATGTGACGTGACTCTTCAGAACGTAGCGAACACGGCCCTCTACGATTTCCTCTTCTTTGTATATCTTAATAAATGCAGTGACTTTTTTATCACTCCTAAATCTTATTCCGTGATTCCTTCATTTCAGCTCGCTTTTCTTCTTGTATATGTGACGTAACTATTCAAGACATAGGTGACCATGGCCCTCTACAATTTCCGGTAATTTGTAGATCGTAATAAATTTTGTCTCTTTTTTATCACTTCTAAACCTTATTCCGCCATTCCTTCATTTGGGCTTGCCTTTCTTCTTGTATATGTGACGTGACTCTTCAGGAAGTAGGTTACCATGGTCTTCTACTGTTTCTGTCCTTTCTAGATTTGAATATATGCTGTCTCTTTTTCTCACTCGTAAACCTTGTTACGCCTTTTCTTTACTCATACTCGCTTTTCATCTTCACTGTACCTTGTTACTTAAGGACCTTAGGGAACTATGCTTTTACGCAATTCTCTGTACTTTAAATGTCTTAATAAATATTTTCTTTTTGTTATTACTGCTAGACTTTCTTTCCCCGTTCCTTCGTTCAAGGTCACTTTTCTTTTTCTTGGTGCCCTGTCTCTTCAGGACGTAAGTGATATCTGCCCTCCACGTGTCATTTCTGGTTCTTAATATATGTTGTGTTTTTTGTTATCACTTATATACATTGTTTCGCTTTTTCCTTTACTCAAGCTCGCTTTTCTTATTTTATGAGCCGTGTCCTTTCAGGACGTAGAAGACAATACCTCTCTACAATTCCCTGTCATTTGTAGCAGCCTAATAAATTTTCTCTTTTTTTTTTTTTTGCTATCTTTCCGAAAACTTGTTCCGCCGTTTCATCATTCAGGCTCGTTTTTCTTCTATGTGCCGTATTCCTTCAGGTCATAAGCGAACATGTCTCTTCCCAATCTCCTGTCCTTTATAGCTCTTAATGAATTTTGTATTTTGTTATCATCCCTGTGTGTTTTATTTTTCTCTTACCTTTAATCTGTCCCGTGTGTATCAAATTTTCCAAGCCTTCTCTCCTCGTTATGTTTCTCAGAAATTTAAATTTCTCTGTTCTTGATTTTACTTATAAGTGTTCTTTTTGTTGTCATTGACTATAGAACTTCTTCGTTGCTTACGTGTTCGACCCATTTTATTCTCATCATCCTTCTGTAGAAACACCTTTCTGTTCTTCATCTGTAAAGAGATTGTCCAGCATTCATAGCAGAAGTCCCGAAAGCTAATGGTAAAGAGGAGAAGGGTGAGAACAAGTGAGAAAGAGAAAGAAAATGGAATAACCGGAAAGAAGAAATAGGGAAGGTAATTCGTTCAAAAGATACAAACAGAAAAGACTAGAAAAATTAAACATTGGAATACAGATAACAACAGATCGTGTAGCCTGATATAAAGTGATAGTTTATCGAAAGTTTTCAAAGTATAGTTTCCATTGATTTGAACTATTTAGAAGATATGGATTAAGTCCATTTACAAGGAGGGTGATTGTTATGGGACCTTACCCAATAACATAATGGACTATTCCATACGTAATAAATACTGTGCCCCAAGAGGAAGCAGGGAGTTCAGTTCGAAGTCAGGCGACCGGCTGACCGGCTGACCGGCTGATCGGTTGAACTCTCTCTCTTCCGGCGGGGAGGAACCCGAACGAGGCTACGCCGAAGGGTGGAGTCTCTTTCGGGGAGTTAAACCGACCCTGAACCCGTTTATACGGGTTCAAAGGGCATATTTTTGGCCGAGCTCACGGGCTCGAAGATCCCATCTTAAACCGGCCTTGTGCCACATGATGCCCTTGTGCGGGGGTGACTAAATACCGTTCAGCCTGAAGTCGGGCGACCGGCTGATCGGTTGAACTCTCTGCCTTCGGGGTGGGATGAGGAACCCGAACGAGGCTACGTCCAAGGGCGGAGTCGCTTTCGGGGAGGTAAACCGACCCTGGACCCGTTTATACGGGTTCAAAGGGCATATTTTTAGCCGAGACCACGGGCTCGGAGATCCCACGTTAAACCGGCCTTGTGCCACATGATGCCCTCGTGGAGGGGTGACTAAATACTGTTCAGTCTGGAGTGAAGTCCGTCAGGAGTCTGTCAGTCAGTCAGTCAGAGCGAGCGAGTCAGTCAGTCGAGTCAGAGGCAGTCCGAAACAGATTCGCGTTCAGACAATTACTACTAAACCTGATTGTTCATACTAACACTTCTACTTCTCTGTATATATTCCTGTTTGTAATATATCTGTGTTATTCCATATCCGTATTCGAGTTCTTCTTTATTGGTTCTACCTTAGACTATCACTGTGCTACAAGGAACCGGGCAATAACAGTGATAATGTTAAAATCTAGACAGCTATTATTCATCTATTTACATTGTTTAGACTCTTCGATGTTTCGGCCGATGTAAGCTCCGGCCTTTTTCAGGTGATTGAAATTTCGAATCTCCAAGATTTTTTCACCTCATTTGTAGCCAGGTATTGAATTCACATCTCTTTGGACCAAGTCACTGGATTCAACCAACGCTTTTTTTTTCTGCTGGGCGATATGTCCTTAAGGATAGTTGAGTTAAAGAGAGATTACTGATACTGAGACACCTGAAAGAGACATGGCACGTGGAACTAGAACAATGTTCCCCGGTGGACGAAATAAAAACTTCAATTCGAAATTTCAATCACCTGAAGTAGTCCGAAGCGTACAACGGTCGAAACGTCGTGAATATGGCAACAAAGATGAGGACAACAGTCCGAACAATGTAAATAGCGTAAATAATTACACTACCTCATCTCAGAAATATCGACAGATAGTGAGTTCTTATTAAGTATAAATTATTTAATTAGACTACATATATTTTTATGCGCCTATGCAGAATTTACAGCTATATTTTTAAAATGTCATGTCCTTTTAAGTGTTCATATATTTCCCAGATTGATTTCTTTCAATATATCTGAATTGTCAGCAATTATTTGGAAGTACCTGTTGCCTTATCCACGGTTTTGGAATTCAGAGATTTTCTTCTTTTCAACTGATTCCATCAAATGTTAGAGATCTCTGTCTACACTAATATATAACCCATAGCTGGAGTAGAAGAGATGTATACCGGGGGTGGTTGTATAAAAGTGAACTCAGTCGGTAGGTTGCTGGTAGGATGGAACTTGGACTCTACTTGAGGATTTCCTTTTATGCGCCAATAACCGCAACGCTACCTGTATATCCTTACAACCATAACGATCTAACGGTTAATTATGAAAAAAAAAGAAGTTCGGAATTCGGCAGTCTGTCAAAAATGATAAGTCGACTACTATACGGAAACATAATTGCTGGATTGCTATACGGTATCGATTCATGGTAGTAAATGTTGGACAATTTTCTTAAGGATAAGAAGAAAAAGAAGTTAGAAGCGGTAGAGGGTAAGTGCGACACTGAGATGCGAACAAGGATTGGGCGAATGAAAGAATCATTTCAAAAGCTGAGCAAGATGCTGAAAAACCGAAAACAGTGCTTGATTGATATGTGATATCTATCGTCTTATATGAAAGTTAAGACTGGATAATATCCCTCAGGGTTAATGGCAAAAGTAGAGGCAGTAGAAATGTGTTTCTACAGACGATGAATAAGAATTACATGGACCGAAAGAGTTAACTACAAGACAATGGCGAGAGAAACAACAATTATACTCAAAATCAGGAAGGAACAGCTGGAATTCCTTGTGCACATAACGAGGAAAGAGGGATTAGAAAACGTAACACTCACGAGGCATCGAAGTCAAAAGACCTAAGGGAAGGCAGCGAACCACTTACTTGACGTGCTTGTGCGAAAAGATGGCGGAGCCTTACCAAAGGAAGAAAAACTGGGTCTCAAAAGACAGGGAGTTGTGGAGAGACATGAATCCTGAAGGCATGAGACACATAAAAGAAGAAGAAACTGTTAAAATATTATCTATGTTCAGTAGCACGTATTTAGCTTCCTAAAGAACTGAAGATATTGAAGCAATATAAAAAAAAAAAAAAACCTTGCAGGCCATAATAGATACATTGATTTACGAAGCTTAGCTTAGATACGTTTACAAAAAGCATAATCATGTGTTACCCGGTGAGGATCGAACTCATTATTTAATCACAATAAATCTAACGCGACAAGCTTGCTAACCATTGCGCCACATGCGCTCTAGATACACCTATATGATGTATTGGAAAATGGAGATAGGGAAGAAATTGTCGTTATATTAACAAAAATACGCACTAAGAAATAATCAGTAACTATCTCACATACATTTTCTGTCGGACATTTTTTTTCACTTGCATATAAAGCCTACTCCAGCAGTTGTACATAAAAATTCCTGACATTATACATTCCATAAATGCGCTCACGTAAGCATCCAACTACACACATGTGCATGCCACACCCAACGCGAATCACACGTACACACACATGCACACACGTTACCACGAGTATGTATGAACAGGTTAAATAAATTTGCACATCAGTTGCAGCAGAGAAGCACTGCGCAATTGTCGATACAATTTGTAACAGTACTACTGCATCATTTTGTGCATTAGCGCAGCACATTTTTATGGTGTAATGATTTGTGCATACATTGACAAGCATTTATCTTGCTGCACGTCGTATCAAAACACAGTGACTCACAAATACGCACACATTCATATCCGCACATATTCAAATAACATACACATACTCTTCGACATCTATCAGACACAAACTAACAAAATCTGTAGTTACACACTTTAAAACACATTCTCTGTTTCTCTTTCTTTTTCTCTTTCTCTTTCTCCCCCTTTCTCTCTCTGTAATATAAACAAGACTTCATATTCAATCATTTCCTGGCGCGCACGAACATAAACGAAAATCCGCAACTCTGCACATTCAAAAAATAGTCACATATACATGAATAAAAAATAAACATGGGTGCGTAACCACACATTCAAATAACACACACCGACTTTCTCTCACTTTCTCTTATGCATACAAAGAAAAACACATATGTACACACAATAATCTTTATCTATAAGCATTCTAAACAGGCTTTTTTCTTCCTATCTCATACGCAGTATACACAAACACGCAAGGATTTGTAACCACACACATTAAAATAACAGACTCTTTCTCTCTCTTTCTATCTTTTGCTGTACAAACACACACATCTACTTGCATACATACGCACACATAATAATCTACATATATATATAACTATTCTAAACACACTTTTTTCCTTTCTCACTCTTACACACACGAACGGGCGTAAAGAAAACGTTTCCATACATATTAAAATAATATGCAAACACAAGTCAATACACTCTGTCCAATGCAAACTCATACATACATATACACAAGAAAAAATATATATACCCATTCTTTCAGTCTCTCATTCACTCATACACACTCTTAAATACATATGTACACGCACAAAAAATAATTAGTATCCTTTTATAACCATACGCAAATATACACACAATGACATGCGTGCCCACATTCACACGTACACATAAATGAATATTAACTATATACACATAGACATGTGTGCGTGCACACGCATATACACACACACACACATGCACACCCATAAAGAAGAATATATGCCAATACACACTGCGATGTAAGTATTCGCAAACGCACATCAGAATTCGTGTCTATGCATAGACGCACATACACACTAAAATACTGTCGAATATACTAACATAAGAATTTGTGAAATTCACGCACAAATACACTCATATCCAGGTAATTATCTGTATCCTTAAACATTTTAAATACGCATTCTCACAAGCACATAAGGGCATGTTACATAAACTGTATGCAACCATACATACACAGTCGCATAAAGTTGATCATGCGCATTTAGAAGCACGTGTACACAGAGAGCGAGCGAGAAAGAAGTAACAATCCTTACCCGTAATCATTCGCACACAAACTCTCTCCCACTTTCACACTCCTTCTCTCTCTCTCTCTCTCTCTCTCTCTCTCTCTCTCTCTCATACACACACACACACAAGTAATTCGTGTCTCCCTTGTCACACACACAAAAAAATCACATCACATATATTATCATGATTGCGAGGCAATCCACTTTTTTCCCACAGGTATATTTACATAAACCCGCAAACAAAATAAACATTTTATAAGCGCATTCATACAGACAAACGTACACTTTTTCACACCTCATATGAACATTCACATACACATATTAAGCTTAATTGTATGGATATGTATTCAGACACAGACTAAAAACACAATTAAGTATTTCTGTCCATACATATTCTCACTTACATATCAATGGAAATTTTTATACACACACACATATATATATATATATATATATATATATATATATATATATATATATATATATATATATATATATATATATATATATATATATATATATATATATATAATAAAAGGTTAATATTCAGACTTGAATCAGACAAGCAAACAGTAGTATCAAAAAGTGCTCAATACACGTGGGAAAACAATTCAACAGGCCTCTTGATTTTTAATATATATATATATATATATATATATATATATATATATATGTGTGTGTGTGTGTGTGTGTGTGTGTGTTTGTGTGTGTGTGTATATATATATATATATATATATATAAATATATATATATATATATATATATATATATGAGGTTATTTGGGATTTTCTTGTTTATTAATTATATTTCCTTTTAGTAACAAATACATGGAGCTTTTTGTGGATTATATGTTACTAGGACCAACTTTGATAACATCCTAACGGATTTATTACCTTTAATATATATATATATATATATATATATATATATATATATATATATATATATTCCGACTCACTGAATAAATTTTTGTTTTATTATTTCACTTAGATTCCTCGACTTATTTCGCCCAGCATGGCCATCATCAGGAGAAATAAAAGTATCTTTGTTATTAACAATTAACTGCAGGAATGAATGACTTTCCTGAGAAAAATAACATTATATGTAGTTTTCATTTGTTTTGTTTGATTTTTTTACCGTTAATTTTGGTCAGCCCGTGTGTTGGTCAAACGGCCTGTTTTAAGTTCTTTTTTTTTTAGGATAGAGGCTGGATAGATTCATGCTACTCTGAATTCTCTTCTTCATTTTGACATATTTATTTGTTCTTGGAGATGGGATGCGCCTATCTTAAGTGTATGTTATCATTTAAATCTTCGGAAGTGGGTAAGATGTGTGTAAGTTTATATTTTAGTATGAAAATATAATATATATTCATGTCTGTCTTGTGTGGGTGATAAATGTAGGTAGGGCTTGATTTATGGGTTATATATTAATTCAAACTATTTTGTTAAATTTGTGATTAAACCTGCCTGGATGGAGTGTTTTGAGGCGCAAAATCCATTTGTTTTCATGGTTTTCTAAATTTTTTCTTGTATCATATTTTCTGTACTTTTCTAATTCTTCAATTATGGAGAATTTGGTATGGTCTTAATATCAGTTTTTTTAGGCGGAAATGTTCTACAGTTAATAATATTTCGTGGGGAACCGACTTATTTGATTACAATAATTATTAATTCTGTTGTGAAAAGCCAATTCATATATATATATATATATATATATATATATATATATATATATATATATATATATATATATATATATGTGTGTGTGTGTGTGTGTGTGTGTGTGTGTTCCATAAAAGAAGTCACTTATACGAATACGGTAAAATATAATAAAAAGCTTAATCACAGTGCCTTGTCCGTTGTCTTCAATGAAAATCAATACCCAAATACACAATTATATCAAATCAGCACCTGAAGGTTGTGTTGTGCATGAAACTCCGATTTGTGCTACCGGTAAGAAACAAATATATTTATCAATATATAATTCATAGTTCTGTTGTGTGTGCAATTGTGTCATTCGCAGACAGTACTGTTTCGCTGCATCACAGCTTCTCAGTGCAGCGAGACATCCGAATACTTGAAGACAGGACCGAACCCAGACCTATTTGGTTTCACTCAGAGTTTCTACCACTGAGCTATCATCATTCGGCTGAGAGAAACAGTTAAATCTAGCGCATTGTTTTTTACGAATGTAAATAAATGCCAATCAGTCTGAGGGCTCCAATTCATTTTACTGGAGATCCTTGCATATATATATATATATATATATATATATATATATATATATATATATATATATGTGTGTGTGTGTGTGTGTGTGTGTGTGTGTGTGTGTGTGTGTGTGTGTGTGTGTGTATGTGCATCCAAACGCAATACACAAGAGCAAAAATTACGTTGGCATTTATACAGAGATTTCGTATCGAAATACACAAGTATAAATGCTCGGTCTATATGTTATTTAAATAGACTTGTCCAAACCCTTTCGTGGCAAAATCACACATACATTCTTATATTGGAAATGATGTTGGATAAGGAATCCATTCCTTCCTGTGACCTTATATTGTTTATGATTCGGATACTAAAAAACTGGCTAGATATGGGCCTTCGGGAAGGCCTGAGGGAGGGGTTTGGCATTCTTGAAATGGTAATTGAACACGGCTTGCATGTGATGTTCTTTGAGGCTAAGTGGGTTAAAGTACCCCCGAATCAGGGGTGGTTTCTCCTACAAAGGGAGTTGAAAGACTGAACACTACCGAAGAGCCCATCCACTATAGTAAGTCTCTCGAATATGCAGGTCCGTAGACGTAATTCACACTGTTAAAAAAACAACAAAAATCAACAGGACGTCTACTAAAACTGTGTTTGAAATAATAGGAAAAAATAAAAACAAACTTTGTATCTGAATAAATAAACACGCACAAAAAGTAGGTTAACAATCAAACTAACAGACGACTTTCGTAAAAACGATAGTCAACAAATCAGTCTAACTGGCCATTCTGATTACAGCTATTTACAAGTTTAATGTCGTCGAGCTGAAGGAAGCTATTGAAGTTATGATTACATTTTATTCCATTGCTCAGCTTCGTTGTGTATTTCAGTTCTCGTTCGTTCACCGATATTCAGCAGACTGTCTCCTGGTTTGATGTATTGTCTGTTAGTTACCATTTTCTTTAAAACTACCTCGTTACTGAAATGTTCAGTTCATGGTATCCTCGGCATCTGTCTGTTGAAAGACATCAATGTCGCTTCGAATGTTTGTCTTTTTTTTATCTGCGAAAACGGAACTGTAATAAGAAAACAACATGTGTTATAATTTATTTTGAGTGATATTATTAAATTATTTATTACTCTTCTACATGCTTATATTTATTTCGTCCTTTTATTATTTTCTAAGATGGTTAAATCACATTTGTTTCCGATAAACCCTATTACGAAAATATATTTCAAACAAATCCAATTATAAAAAGATATTTCAAGCATTATCTTCGTATAAGACAATATTTTACCTTTGCAAAAACATAAATTCTCTAACACAGACATAAATTGAAACCAGATAGTCTTAGAATTTTTTTTTCAGTATTATTTATTTATATTAAATCAATTTCTAGGTACGCTGTTAGGAATGTTGGTTAACAGTTTCATGCTAGACAATTTTTCTCTCTAGAATCTATCAGCCATATCTATGTCTACCAGTTTAAATATTACTGCCACATTTGGTATTCTATTCCTGCTATATTGTTGCGTTGGTTCTGGCAAGACCCAACACTTAACCCTACAGAGTCAGTCGGGATAGTAGTCACTCCAATCTTCTTTTCCTTAGGCATCTACTCAGGGCTATTTATGAATGGATCAGTCCATTCATGAAAGTAAAGCGATTAACTGGCTCTGACCACAACATATATATTTAAAGATTCTTGACAAAATCTAACAAAGAAGCTGTAATGTTATTGATCCTAACCTGGCAACACGGCTTCATTTATTTCCCACCACCGTAATGTAGCTTCCCTATGGCTTTTCTGTAAATACTTTCACGTTAATTTTTCCAATGAACTTTCCTCTGTGGTACCTAGACTATATCGTTATTTTCTAAGCGGAGCTTAGAGTGGACAGAAGACTGAATATATGGAGCACCTAGTGAGGAAGGCAGTGTCTACCCAGTCGTTAAGCATTGCACCAGGTGTAGGTTTCCTAGACTTTATGAATTTAATCGCAGTACTAAATTGGCTGCTAGGTCTCATCATTTTACGCTGAATGGCTAGATGTAACCGTAAGTTCTATGCTAATAGTTTCTTCTCTCACACATCTCGCTTGTGGGACTCTCTTTCGGCTTCTTGTTTGCCAGCCAATTTTTCAAACATTTAAATTAAATATAATATGTCGACAATTTACCCATTGCACCATGTATATCCTAGGAATGCCAGTTGTCAACGACAAGGATGTGTCGTCCCTAAAAGTGAAACACTGTATTTAAAGGCCTTACGATCGTTTTTATTGCAAGAAGAGGTAATGTATGATTGTTAGCAAAAGGAAGAGCACGACAAATAAATTACAAATTGGCGATACCAAAATTAACATCAATTTAAAGTAGAATTTGAATATCTGAGAAGTGTTTTAACAGTGTACGGAAAGTGCGAAACTGTAATCAGAAGGCACATTGGGATAGCGAAAGATGCCTTCCAAAAGCTAAGCAAAGTAATAAGAAGCAGATAAATTTCGTTAGAAATAAAAAAAAAAAAGAGTACTGAACTTTTACGTAATATCAATCGTCCTATATAGCAATGAAATTTGAAGCAACAGACAGAAGGATGTTGAGAATATAAAGGACTGAAGAACAAAATTTTAGAGAGGATGTATCAAAAACGACACTTATACTTAAGATCAGCTAGAGAGAGTTGAAATTTTTAGCTCATATAATGAAGATGAAGGCATGGAAAATCTAGTTCTCCCAGAACAGATTGACGGTAAGAGAGACAGAGGTGAACTACGCATGACCTACCGACCGAACTTGGATGGTGTAGCAGGGTTTAAGTAAGATAACAAAAAGAAGAAACTTATTAAGAGCTACAAGGAACAGGAAATTGTGGAGAGCAATGATCGTCAACATCCTGTAGAGACTCGGCACATAGACGAAGAAAAGCAAGCTTCAGTAAAGAAACAGAGGAACAAGTTTTAGGTGTTATAACAAAAAAAAAAAAAATTATTAAGAATTACAAAGGACAGGAAGTTGTGGAGAGCAATGGTCGCCAACATCCTGAACAGACACAGCATAGAAGAAGAAAAATGAACTTGAGTAAAGAACAAGTTGAGCAAGGTTTATGATTGATAACAAAAAGATAAGATTTATTAAGAGCTACAAAGAACAGGAAATTGTGATCAGCCATGATCACCAATAGCCTGTAGAGACACGCCAGATACTGTACCATGTTCACGTAGACTGAAAATAGTATGATATTGGAATATAACCCTTCAGCATATCGGTCGTTCCCTCAGTAGGATGAGTACTAAGCAGATGCTCATTTGTGTAATTTAGCTCAGCTTCTTATTTTCTTCTTTCTTTCTTTCTTTCTTTTTTTTTCTTTTCTTGCCGTATATGGTGATAGGCCCCCGCAAATATTTATCTTTGTAGCACTAAACAATGCTTGTATCATTTCTGTACTTCCTAATCCCTGTTCTTTCATTCATTTACACAAGATCATTATGCAGACTCGAACTTTCTCTCTGCCTCTCTTGTCTTCCATATATCCTGTGAGTGTCACATTCTACAAGCCCGCTCGTCTCATAATGCCTTGCAGAAACTCTACTTAACTCATTATCTTGATTTTTCACCAGACGAAGATATGGATTATAAATACAACACTGGCATTTAGCGAGGTAAATAATTGCGAAAATACTATATGTGCTCTTTAAGAATGAAACAGAAAATTGCATTCTGTTTGAAATAATTGCCGACTAATGAATCTAGTGTTTGAAATGAGTAACATGCGAAAATTGCTGCAAAGAGATTTAAAGCCTAGATAATATGGAGGCATTTACATTTTCTGCCCAGTATATATTACCGGTCATTTTGACCGCCTTTGTTTTACAGATATTCTTTGAATAAATTTTAATCGAGAAAATTAAATTGATAAATATAATAGTTGACAGATCGTATCAGTGGATGCCTGTCTACTCGGGCGGCTAACCAATCCTAGTTGCAGAAGCCTGCTCAAGCATATTTGTATTTGTTCTACACCCACAGAAACCACTTGAGGCTTATACTGGAACTGTACTAAGCGAAATTTAATTACGGTTTCTGGGACAGAGCACATTATCTGCCGTGGTCAGCAGTTTGGAACAAGGCCAGTACTCTCAAACCCCCGGTCACGATGGCTTGTGACTTCGTGCTAACACAACCATCGATGGATTCCGTCTACGCAATTTTAGTCACAAGGCTTGGGTCAACACGTGGAATGGATTCGAGACACTTTACGCACGATATCAAAAAGTCACCTTTCTGACCAATCGATCACGGTGAGATTCGAACTAGCGCCTAGGGATAGAAAAGAGAAAGTTCTAACAACTCGGCCACGTACCAGCATATACTGGTCCATGAAGGGAAAATAACCCCAAATCTATCACAGACTCCTCGTTTTTTATCATTGTTACCGAGACGAGCCTATGTTCTCGTCTGTTTAATACCGGTTCCAGCAATGGGAATTTCAGCTCCCATCTTGAGACCAATTTTTTCGCGATTATTACTTCATAGTTCATCCAATTTTTGGAAGCAACAACTACATCTACTGTTTCAAGCAAACAGGATCACTAAACAATTCTTGTTTCCTACGAAAACAATTCTCACAAGTTTCATTTTATAAAAACATTCGTAAGTCTAGTTATTTAACATTGCTATGTGGAAGGTTGAAAGGGTGAAAGCTGAAAAGTGAATATTTTGTCCTTGGAAAAATATTCAACTTATCCACGAGAAAAAAAAACGAAAAGAAAGTAATCAAGCAGATAAATTTTAAATCCAAGATATTTATATTCTAGAAATTGAGGTTATATACAAAAAATAGTGTTTTTCTTTTATTCAGTCCGACATAAATTTTCCTTTCAAAATTCTAATTAGATCAAGTTTTATTCAATTATAAATTACAAAGTAAACATGTCAGGACTTGGTCGACTGGTAGTATATAAACTTCTACAAAATGGTGGCCTTGAGCTAAAATTTGCCGAGCCAAATAAATATCTAACCTGGCGTTATTATTGACATTTGTTTGTGTGCGTGCACGAGATTTTAGTTTAGATTACGCAAGCAATATTTATAACTTGAATGTGAAGCTCAATAAAACGAACAAAGCTCTCTCATTGTATAGAGTAGCGGGTGCAGCATTATAGCATTTCTATCGACGCCAATCATATGATTTTCCATTCTTTGTCTATTATTTGATTTGAAATAAAAAAACAAAAAACAAAAAACAAAAAAAGCAAATACAGTGTGTAGGTGGTTTCGTGGTTAAGACGTCAATGTGTAATCAATAAAAAAATGTTAAAACAAAAAAAAGCGGTAAATAAGCGTTTAGTTTACGTTCGAATCCCGCTCGAAGACAAACTTGCATATATTGTTCTTTTTTACAGAAAATTTCACACCATACAAGGCCCAGGAGCCACTCGAGGTAGAGAGGTATCTTAAGGGGTTAGATTATATAAGGCACTAGATAATATAATAATATTAATAATTTCAACACAGAGAAGTGGTTCGCGTGAAAACGCTATTTCAGTGGAACTTACTTCTCGCTGATGGAATACAGGGAGGGGTGTGAACGGTTTAAGTAGCATATTAGCACCTAGGTGTGAAGGTTATTCCTGTCCGAAACAAGGAATCTAGTTCTTCCGAGCACTTTCCATTGTACTAGCGATAGAACTAAGAGACTCGCCACATCGCACCTGTGAAAGAGAGGAGGGGAAATAATACTTCTCCCACAAAGACTTGGAGACGCTTTTGAATTCTATCAAGACTGGAAATGGAGGACTGTGCAGCTACCGCGCTATTTTAGCAATAGTACTCCATTTTAGGCCTGAAATGTCTTTTATAAAGGTAAAGGATAGAATGAGGATTAAGGTATTTGCGCTACTGGAAGCCGATTATTTTACCTGCATCTTATCGATGGATTGTATATAAACGTCTGGTGGGAGTTTGAGGCCCAGTATTATACCCTCGGAGTCTCCTTGAGGGACATCTGTTCATCGTAACTGGTGGTAGTTGATCAGTGCTGATGGAATGTAACGAGGTATTGCATTCTTTTCCGTACTGGGAAGTTGGTGTTAAATCGGAAGAGAGGTGAGCTGCCAATCTCTGATCGTCAACAGTTTTAGAGGTACGCCCGTATATCGTCTTATCATCGGCATAGATGTTAACGTATATCGTCGATCATCGGCATAGTTCAAATTCCTAAATCATTTATGATTATATCGGGTGTAACTGCAAAATTGTCCAAATCGTGTAAAAGCAAAATTGTTCGTTAAACTTTAAACCGTTGTACCATAGAAATGATTAAAGATATCTTACTGGAATCCTCCGAGGTTTTTATAACAATATTGGACTCTACTTTGAGCAATAAGAATGTATAATTGCTCTCCAAGTTTAACAGATGTATCGTGATGAAATAAAGGAAAATTACTTGTTCATCATTGATTAATCATAGCTAAGGATCGGAGGCTCTTGAAGGATTCATTTTCAAGTCTTTTTTTCACTGCTCTTTGGACTGTCATAGCTGAAACTCTTCTCTCATGTGCCAAACGTCTTATGGGTTGAGTTGGGGCTTTTCTAACTGATCAGTTTAGCTCTAAGTTGAAATAATGATCCCTTGTTTTTTTTATGACCGCCTAATCCAGTCTTCTTCTCTACTGACCCCTCTTTTTAAAACTTCTTCCTCATTCTCGAGATGGATCTTGAATGGACTTTGAAGATGTAAGCCATAGTATGATTTACTGGAAGGCCTCTAATGATCTTTTCCTCCTGCCAGTGCTCATTTTAAAATTGTTAACTTAAAGGATTTAGGCATCTGACGTGTATAGACGCAGTGGCTAGCCGATCCTATTCGGTTTCGATGTGCCTTCGTGTTTTTAAGGCAATTTACCCCAAGCAAGGCGGGATTGCCACTAGCACGCAAAGGGCTAGAGAGGATTGAGGACATGAGTAAAGAGGCATGTTTAAGGAAAGGATACAGAGAAGGACGGGGAACAAGCTCAGGGTATCAGATGTCGATTGATACTTGAATATTTGAAGATTATAGTCATCGGCGAAGCAAGTAAGTGGAAGGGAGTTCCACAGACGAGAAGTGCGAGAGAAGACACTGTTTGACTAGAAGAGACGGTTACATTTAACCGCTGTGACAGTGAAAGGGTGGGTCACTTAAATTCATGCAGTCTGGGAACCAGCGAAAGTAGTCGGAACAATTGCCGTGAAAATACTTGCAGAAGAGACAGGGGAGGCCACGGCACGTCTGTGTGATAGCGATTGTAGACTAGATGCCAGGTCAGGACTTATCATCTTGCATATTCGTCTCTGGATTTTGTCCAAGACCTCGAGACGTACAGACCATATATGACAGCAAATATTCCATCAAAGGTGAAATGTTGTAAGAACCTGGACGCAAATTCCCAGCGCATAATGATAGCAATTAGAACATTCTCTACAGATTATTTACATTATTCGGACTATTGTCCTCATCTTTGTCGCCATATTTATCACAACGTTTCGGCCGTTGTACGCTCCGGCCTTCTTCAGGTGGTTGGAATGTCGAACTGAACACTTTATTTCGCTCACTGGGGTAGACTGTTCTAGTTCGACGTGCCATGTTTTATGGATGTCAGTTATCAGTTATCTCCTGTTAATTTCGCTCCGAAAGTTCTCCACTGCCTTAAACGGGTATTGAACTCACACTCTTTGGGTCCTGTCACTGGATATAACCAACGCCTTTATCCACTGTGCCATGTGGATAAAGGACACATTCTGTATACATTTTAGTGTTAATAAATCGATTTCTCTTTTAATTAAAGGATCATTTATTAATCGAACTGATTATTAGACTCATTACGCTGAGTGATAAGGTATTGAATATTTTCTTTTGTAAAATATCTCTTTCGTGTCCATATAATATTTTTACCTTGAAGTATCTTTTATGTATTCCTTTGGGCTATCATTAGAGCCTGTTGAGTACATTTTTGCTTCAGGTTTTAGATTGTTAATCTCTTTTTGTTGAGCTGTGATACTGTTGGTAGGTAGTATAATGTAACTCGTTTCATTAATTTTGTTTACACCGTTTATTCTTTTTGTATAATTTTGAACTTTTTTGTTTAATTGGGGTACTGGAGGCGATTGTTTATTCAAGCCATAAATTCTAAATCTTGAATGATGAGAAAATCGGTCACTTGAAGCCGTCAAGATTTGTATTACTTTAAAATACATAGATCCTTATAAAAATAAAGCATTATAACATTTCAATGTTCTGAAAATAGATAAGAAAATTTATATATATATATATAGATATATATATATAGACAGAGAGAGAGAGAGAGAGAGAGAGAGAGAGAGAGCGAGAGAGAGAGATAGATAGATAGATAGATAGATAGATAGAACACACTCCTCCCGAGTTTCCAGTTTATCAAATGTTTCCTCTTTTAAATTGAATTTTCGGTTACTTATTTAGTCTATTTCTAACTCCCGAAGTCTGAACTTTTATTTATTAATTGTTTTCTCATGAATAGGAGTAGGAAGACTTTTTCTATCGCCCGGTTCACACTCCTCCTCGGTCTTTTGAATAGAAGTAGTTTTCCTTGTTTTTTATTTAGTATTGTTTTTTAGATTCATCTTTAAGTCAACTTCACTCTATACTCCGCACATCGTGTTTAGTGGCACTCTAATTTTGCTTGGTTTGAATTGATTATTATAAAAATGATAGATAGATAGATAGATAACAGAGAAAGGACTGATATAGGAATAAACTGAGCAAGGAATAAAAATATAAAGAGAAAGAAAGAAGGAAGATATATGTGTTTAGAGCGTGAAAAATTTCTTTATATTATTTGCTTACAGATATTTTATTCACACATATTTATTATTAAATCTATTAACTGTTAAATTTTTCATAAGTATATGAAAATATATTTCTTCGATAATAACAAATGAAGAATCAGTGAAAAGATTTTGCACTTAATAAAATGTAGTCAAGTTCTTTCTGAGCCAAATTTGTTTACCGAAAAAGCTGCACTAATGTGTCCCAATAGTATCCAATTGTTTCTACTGCACAAAGCACTCTGTTTCTATCAAAATATTATCGCCTGTACAGGTGCACAGTACGCCACGTGTCAGGTGCTGAAGCGATTGCAAGACAGATTGATAATGACATAGCTCTTCGTTCAACTCGCACACTGGCACTGACACTTACTTGAACGGATTATCTGTGAGCGTGAAAAGAGTTTTATTTATTGGCGCGAGTTTTTCTTCTCTCTGGGGAGAGGATGACTGCAGAGACGTTCAGATCTCCTTCGCCCAGGCCTGTTATCTCGTGCAAGATGAAAATAACGGCCACATGTAATTGTTTCTCAATAATAATAGCGATGGTAATATTAGCCGTTTTACCTACAAGAAAACATTCATTAACCGAGCAGCCAGTACTGATTTCGGGCGTGATTTATGAAATCTCTCTTTTAAGACAATTCAATAAAATAGGTTTAAAGAGTCCAATACCTCTAAAGTCTCTTTCCAATATTGATCGTGGTTTCCTTCCTAACTTTGTGTTTACATTTGTGTGGAATATCAACATCATGATTATGTCATTATTTTCTCTATGTGTTACATCCATTTTATTTGTTGCTGCTGTTGGTAGTCCACAAGTGATGTGGTTTCTGTTGGAATATTATAGATATCTGGCATTTTCCAAAAATTCTGAAATGTTCAACTTTCTTTGGAGGCAAGTTTTTATATTCCATCTATCGTAATGATCGAAGAATACACATCCTACTTGGGCGCTGTGATAAATATGAACTAGAATAAACGCAAATAAGAATAGTTAAATTTTAAATTATTTGGTAATTTTTTTGTGGGGGGGTCATGATAGTGCACAAATTGTTCCAAAAACATCGCTATTGTTTGTACTGCTACAGCGTAACTGAAATGAAAAGCGGCCGCAAATGAAACAAACACGAAGTCAAGTGCACCCTAAATGATTCAATGTGCTGGATTTTATGAATACATAGAATTAATGGCTTCAGGGTTGCCCCCCCCCCCCCGCAAGTGGAATAATAAGTAAATGAAAATTTTCCCGATAATATGCCATTTGGACGGCAGTTAGTGACTTCTCGTTGTAGGCTCATATAGACATATGTCACCGTAAGAATAGTCAAATTTCGAGCCACCAGTCGATATTGAGGCAGAATCAGAAAGCCGCACGGTGTGAATTAGAGATAGCCATGTATATGGGGGTGGGTGATAAAAGCCGCCAGTCAGTGGTACAGGGAAGTGAGCTCGGGTAAAGCAAGTGATATACTGAGTTGTAATACTCGCTGGACGAAAAAAAAAAAAGGTCCGTTAGTCTGTCGTAAGAAGAGACTGGTGTAGCCGCGAATATGCTTCTAGTGTCATTCGACTCGACTGCGGGAAATATATTAAACGCAGGATACCTGTTTTCATTTCTCACCTATGAGATTTGAGACATTTATTCTCTTGTAAAGTTATGAATCAGGAATATAACTACAGCGTAGCATGATTTGTCTTGGCCGAGGGAAAGTTCCAATTTATGTTCACAACAGCTGTGATATGAACATAATTGTCCAAAATATTATCAATGTATAAACTGCTTAAAGTGAAAAATGTTTTGTGGCTAGAGATTTCACTGTACGATGCTACAAGATCGGGTATACTAATTGTAGCTGATAGCTATCAAATCAGTACTTTACTTGAAAATAACAATTGTTGTTTTTATACCATTTCACCCCAAGCAAGGCGATAGTGCCACTAAGACGTCTGGGGTCATTGACAAGGAAAAACAAATGAGAAGATTTTAGTGAAAAGAAAGTGCGAAAAAATAACGATTCAGGAAAACAGAAGGTGGCAATTGACGTTGGTTTTTAAATTTTAGAAGATTGTAAGCGCCAGGGAAGTAATCGGAAGAGAATTATACAGACGAGAAGTGCGAGAAACGAAACTATTAGAATAGAACTTACGGTTACATTTAGTTACTTATGTAGTAGAAAGATGAGACCTAACTGCCAATCTAGTTGTACGCTTAAATTTATGGAAACTAAGCAGGAAACCTCATTAGAACAGTTGCTATAAAATATTTATAGTATAAACCTAAGGAGGCCACGTCATGATGGTGAGAAAGAGACTAAATCGGGATGCCAGTTCAGGAACAATAACATTACAAAACCGGATATTTTTTTAAGAATCTCGTGTTGTACAGTAGAAAGAGTATTTATAAATATAATAAATTATATATATATAAATATTTATAGGATAAACCTAGGGAGGTCACGTCATGCTGGTGAGAAAGTGACTAAATCAAGAGGCCAGTTCAGGACCATAACATTACAAACCCGAATATTTTTAAGAATATCGAGTTGTACTAGCATGCAAAAAAATCGATAGCTGCATTCGTCACAAGTGGGAAGAATTTAAATCTGCATGGCACTTTACTCCAATTGCCTCATTCGCTTGATTAAACTCAACGTTGATTCTGAATCCTGCAGAACTGGGTTAGGTGTGAAAAAGTATTTGTTGTTAACATTCTTTTTTCATTCGGTTTTTCTAGTTACGAGTCCTTTTTTAAAGCTGATCGTTTTGTGTTCATTTTGTTTAGTTCTTTTTTCGTAACAGATTTAATGTTTAGTATAGAGCTTAGAAAAAATTCGCAGTGTGATATAGACAAGAAGTAAGGCATGTAGCAACACCAGCACGGCAAAGGGCACCCCTTTAAAGGCAAGGAAAGGCAAAAATATTTTAAGTCAAGTGATAGCGATTGCTGTATGTGTCGCACGATTTTTGAATCAAGCACGGGCAACGCCGGGCCTTGCTGCTAGTATTAAATAGTTCTGTCCTCTATATAAATAGTAACTAGATGTGTCAAGTTTATAAAGACGTAGTTGGGAACTGATGACAACAGAAATGTCTTTGATAAAGCTGAGAGTCTTAGGTCCAAGGATAGAGCTCTGAGAGACCCCCGCATTAATGTGAAATGAACTCTTCAACATGACTTTCATCTCATGATCTGTTAAGAAAGATTAAAGCCAAACTTTCGTCCAAAGACACATTATCCTGCGATCTTGTGGAGAAGGCCAGCTCGAGCCACACCGTCCTCATCTAAAGATCGATAGACAAATCCAGTAATTACCGTTAACACATCAACGGTAGATCTAGAAAAACGAAAGCCATATTGTTTGTCCGAAAGAAAGACGTGTGAATTGAGATACATAATCAATTTGAAGATGATTAGAGCCTCTGGTACGCTATTTACATTATTCGGACTATTGTCCTCATCTGTCCCCATATTTATTACAACGTTTCCGCCGTTGTTTGCTCCGGCCTTCTTCAGGTGGTTGGAATGTCGAACTGAACCCTTTATTTCGTTCACTGGGGTAGACTGTTCTAGTTCCACGTGCAATGTTTTTAATGGATGTCATTTTTCAGTCATCTCCTGTTAATTCACCTCTCCAAGTTCTCCACTTCCTTAACCGGGTATTGAACTCACACTGTTTGCGTCCTGGAAAAATCAGGCGTAGCTGATCACATATGGAGAGAAAGGGGAGATCACCGCCCTCTGTGGGATCAGGTTGAGATCATAGAAAACGAACACCATTGGAAAATTCATAAACTTAAGTAATCAGCACATATGGTAAGCCACAAAAATCTCCTGAGTCGACCAAGCATAGAAATGAATACAATATGGGAACCAGTAATAAGGAGTGCCAGAGAAAAGCGATAATAACAACAAAATTTGCAATATAAACTCTGGTAAAAACATGAAATGATAATAGCAAAAATTGCTATATGAGCACTGATAAAAAATGGTTGCTGAAGACATTAGTTTTATAATAGCCAGAAATTCATACACGGATGTCCTCAAGGACACATGGCAAGGTGGATAAAGGCGTTGGTTAGATCCAGTGAGAACCCAACCAATGTGAGTTTAATCTCAGAAATACAGACAGAGCCTCTGGTAGTTTGCGAAAAACTGGTAAAAGACTAATAGAGTGGCAATTCAAGGGATCAAATGGTTCGCAAGAGTTTTTAAAGACAGAGGCATTTCCATCAAGATGGAAAACATAAAGCAGCAAGGTATTTGTTGTAGTTTAGAGATTATAGGGACTAGTTTAGGAGCGCATTTCATTAGGATAATTACGAATCTAGTTTGGAAATGAGAAGAGAAATCATGTACGGAGTTATATGCATAAATATCGGGCAAAGAAACTTCTAAAGAGTCAAGCGTGGAACTGGAAAAGAATTAAAAGGGAAAAATTCTATTTTAGCAGCAGTCGATGACAATACCACAATCTGCTTGAAGAGAAGAGGTACTGAAGATTTACTCTTATTCAACACATCAACGAATAATAACATTGCCTCGCCGAGGACATGCTTACACACATTACGAGTGGATACATAGAGGCGTCTGTTATAATCCGAACTATCTCAATGGTATAACTATTTATACGCCTAGGGAAACAGCGAAGATACTCAAAATGATTTCCATCTGCTTGTTTTTGTTTGCTGCTTTGATTTCTGATTTACACGAAAGTGAAACCAAAAAATACGGGTCTGCGTTTTCATTGGAGATTCGTTATTTTAAAACGAATAGCTGCTCTGTGGAACCGACACCGAAGAAGATGTTTTCGCTATCACGACAATCTTGGCCTGTTCAAGTGTAGGATTAACCCTCTCCGTCGAGTGGCTCCAGGATACTGTACAGGGTGACGATCACTGAAGGGGAAAAACGTGAAGAAATGTATGCGCCCACCGTCAGGATGCTGACCTGTATCGCCATTTTTATTTGATAAGTTTTCTCGAATATTCAGGCCGGTAGACGAAAATAATTCAATATGCTGTTTAATACATAAATGGAACGTCAGCTGAAATATGAGTAGCCACAAAAAAATTTAAACTGATAAAATCTTTCTGTTTAATAAATAAAAATACATTACTTCTTTAGATATATATATATACATTCGGTTGGTGAAATGAAAAAAAAATGTTGTAAATCATCTCTCTCTATATACATATATTTCAACATGGGATGGAAAGCGTAAAATTTACAAGCAGAATGAACCCTATTGAAGCATAAGAAACAACATTGATGTTCTCTATAGTTGATATATATATATATATATATATATATATATATATATATATATATATACATACATACATATATACATACATATATATATATATATATATATATATATATATATATATATATATATATAGTTGATGGGATCCAACTGCCATAAGGTCCTCAAGGGGAACCAAATGATTGACTCGAATACGTATATTTTCATTATTCGGACTGTTATGCTCATCTTCATTGCCCTATTCACAACGCTTTCGGCCGTTGTACGCTCCAACTTCACCTGAGGGCTGAGGTTGAAATAATAGACAGAGAACAGCACTGGAAAATATGAAAACAAGGAATCAGCACATATCCTAGGACACAAAAATCTGCAGCGCCGACCAAACATGACCCTGTGAATAAAGGCGTTAGTTATACCCAGTGACTAGACCCAAAGTGTTCTGAGTTCAATACCAGGCTACTGCAGTTGTGAACCAAAAAACTTGGAGTGTTGAGTTAAAAGGAAAATAACTGAGACATCATGGAACTAGAAGAATCTACCCCGTTGAACGGAATAAAGGGTTAGGTTCGAAATTCCAATTACCTGAAGAAGGATGGAGGGTACAACGGCCGAAACTTTGTGAATATGGAATGAAGATTAGGATAACAGCCCAAATAATGTAAATAATTATAATACCTCATCTCAGAGATATAGACAGATATCGAATACAAAGTTCACAAAGTAGCTATCGGGTAATATATGTCAGAATGAATTAACAAATAAAAATGCGTAATATTGTATCAGAATCACGCTACCTTGCTTTATTGACCAGGCGATAATTATTATAATTTGGCTAATAAGTTTTCACTCATTGCTCTTATTAAATAGATACTACAGTAGGAAATAGATACTGCTATGATTATTTCGATTGGTAAAAAATCCACTCGAAGAAAAAACGTTCAGTTCCTCAGAAAACTTTTAAGGCATTTTTTATACCTAAGCGTTATAGGAACAGACCATTTAATATATTTTATCCAGATTTAGCAAGTTCGTAATGAAGAATTATTTAAATAAGAAACCAATTTTCTCTATAGGTTCAGAGCTCGTAGACAATCCTTAACTTTTCCTTATGTTGGATTCTTATAATAATGTAATTATTAATCGCCAGTGAATATCTAGTTTAAAAATTATTTTCCTCTGTCGATAAAAAGGAGGAAGTCTTTCGATGCTGACTGATATGTCTTAGACCTAAATTTATGTGAAATCCAATTTTCTCGCAACAGTATTTTCTTGTACCCATAAGCAGTTAACCGACTTCATAAGGAAATATGGCGTATGTAAACCTCAGAAACACTTCGAAGATTTCCCTAACATACTACTCAAAATATGTCCCGTTATTTTTGAGTCAACTTTAAATACGTTGGAAGATAACGAAACTGGCTTGTAATTTTAAAAAGTACGCTCCGGCCTTCTTCAGGTGATTGTAATTTCGAACCGAACCCTTTATTTCGTCCACTAGGGTTTGTTTGTTCTAGTTCCACATGTCATGCCTCTTTCGGATATCTCAGTTTCAGTTTCAGTTATTTTTCTTTTAGTAACTCAACTCTCCAAATTTTTGTTTACATCTACTATAGCTAAAATTTCCACTTTGTTAAATAGACTCCTGCGTGGGTGCTTCCCTGAGTACTACAGTCACAACTCTTTCGGTCAAGTCACTAGATTACTTCAACAAACTCTTTTATTCACTGCGCCATGTGTACTTCAGCGTACAAAATCTGAAGCTTCGTGTAGATGGCAACAAAGATGAAGACAGCATTGGAAATAGTGTAAATATTTGCAATACCTCAACTTAGAAATATAGACAGATGCTCCATGTTTTGAACAACTACTGCGTCTCAGGTTCACCTGCAGACTTCAAATGGAACAACCCATAAAATATATTTGAAAAGGATCGGCTCATTATATTGGTTCAGGAAGTACGTTATTTCTTCTATTATGTTTTATCTTTGCAAAAGTCAGATTAAACTAAAAATGAATTAAAGCCGCCATATCTGGACTTGAGTTGATCTGCCTCCACCTTTCCAGCTTTGACAATAGTTTTATAACCAAAGATCAAATCTCTACTCTTTAACCTTTTCCCGCGCCTATCGTCGCAAGAATATTGTATCTCTATCAAGATTTCATCCCAAATTTTCATCTGTGCACCATTCTTTAATTCCACCGGTTAAACAAAAACGAGGACACAAAATTGCCACTCCTGCATGGGGGCTTCCCTGAATACTACAATCACAATCTCATCATTATCAATCTTCTCTATTCTCATAACATCCACTTCCTCCTATTTCTTTTTTCATTTCTCATCATTTTAACAGCAACGGTCTACAGGCCCTTATATTAGGCGAACGAATATAAGGGTATGAAACTATCCATAGTACTATCACTACTTTTGTTAAACATATATCTGTTTTTTAAAGGAATACCTTCCTTCTTTAATGCACTTAAGAGATAATCAATATTTAGTTAGAAAAATGTTACTATCCAAACGTATTTCCGACTTGATCGTGCGAATAGCTAAATAGCTACGAAGTGGCAAAAAAGAACAATGTGTACGATACAGACACCTATTTGTACGCACATATGCAAAAGAAAAGCAAAAAGAAAGATAACATGTAGCATTAAATCCATTCATATCTGCTACGAGGATCTCAATCATTGGAAGTTGTGATCGCTGTGTTTTCAAATATGATCTTTGATAATACTCCTACAGACAAAAAAGACTTGTCAGTAGCTACGAAACGGAAAAAAAGGATAAATTTATATGATATACAGATCCGTGAATACATACGTATTCAAAAGAAAAGCAAGAAAAAAAGATAACATTGTTATATAGGAATAAAATGTCGCTGCCGACGCTTGAGTGCGAACATAGATCGCCATTGAGCAAACACAGGCGATCCCATTATTGAACTAAATAGACCACGTGACGATAGATGAAAACGCATATATGTTGGAAGTAGCTGACAACTAATGATCATTATTTCTAGTCTATCCTCTATTACTATAGCGGATCGTTATTTCTACTTTATCCTCTATTATATACGGACCGCTCTCCTCTACGCTATTCACTATACTATTTCTCTATTCAGATCACTATATCGCGCAATTACTATTAGTGCCAGATTATACGGTAGCGTCTGACACCAGCATTGTTCAACGGCGTTACTATAATTGTGACAACGATTACAGAGTCTCTACTACAACGGGCATTGCGAAAGTGAAAATGAGTATTCGTTGACATTACAAAAGTGTCAAACGAGTCTTTGATGACATCACATATATATACAATATTAAATGAATTCATATCTGTGATGAGGATCTCAATCACTGGAAGTTGTGGCTACGGTGTTTTCAGATATAATCTCTGGTAATACTTCCAAAGCCTCAATAAAAGATAGCAAGCTTCAAAGCGAGAAATGATTATTTAATATCGGTGGCTATTACGAGCGTCGAATGACAAAAAAGTATTAGAACATCGAGAAAACAATTTTCATCCTGTCATCCATTTTTCATGATTGATTCTGTGGGTCGAGCCTTCAAAACGAATTTCTGTAAAGAATTAGTGACGTGCAAACTATAGATACATTCTGTTAAAAGTTTACACTTACATAGAAGGAAATCGATTTTTTTTATGTACACATAAAAATAACGGCCGTAAACATGTGCCTAAATTATGTAAACGTAATTCTTATCAGATTTATTCAACCTTGACAGCGAGGCGACCTCAAGAGAGCTAGAAGGATTTATTATTGGCGGGTACAGTCTTAACATAAAATAGGTAGATGACATCGTGTTGCTGGCAGATGAATAAAAAATGAAGAACCACCTCGACAAGGTAGTAAAGGAAAGTAAGAAGAAACAACACTGCGTCAGTTGTGAGAAGGCAGAGTATATGTTCGTTAGTAAGGGTATAGACAAGAGCGTAGAGACATTGAACTGTGGGATATGCGACACGGAAATCTGAAGGCGAATAGCAATGGCGAAGATGGCTTCCAACACTTCTTCTTATCATTTCACCCCACCAAGCAAGCTGATAATGCCACTAAGACCCGAGGGGTTGCTAAGAGCGAAAGAAATTGAGAAGACTTTAAAGAGAAGAAAGGACAATAAAAGAACAGTTTTCAGAAAGACAAATTATGGGGATTTTACGCTTAAAATTTATGCAGTTGGGATACCAAGAAGGAAAGTTTACTACGACAATTGCCATGAAAATATTTATAGACAGAACAGAATATAAATTGAAAATTTGAAACATCAACTGTATGAAGGCAGCATATACGGTCGTTAGCCGTGGTATAACCCAAGTAAATACAAAAAACAAAAAGAATAACAGTGTTAAGTTTTATATCATACAGCAGAATATGTGATATGGATAATCGAAGGCGGACTAGAATAGGAAAGTTGCGACAAAACTAACCTGGCCGTGCGTCTTGAAATGGACCTCCAATCGGTTGTTAACTGGGGCAAGAATTGGCTGGTCAACTTTAACGCCTCAAAAACTAAATTACTCTCCATTAACCACCATAGAAATCCTTCCCTGCCCCCCATTAGAATGTCTGATAGTCAACTTCCTGAGAGCAACTCCCTGCGTCTGCTCGGTCTCACGCTGACTGCTGACCTGAGATGTAACAAATACATTGAGTCAATTGCTTCGTCCACTGCGAGGAAAGTTGGCTCTCTGTGCCGCGCCAGGAAATGTTTCTCCCCTGAATCGATACTTCAAATATACAAATCAACCATTCGCCCTTGCATGGAGTATTGCTGCCATATATGGTCTGGGGCACCTTCTGTTTACCTCGGAGTGCTTGACAAGATCCAGAGACGGATATGTAATCTAATTGGCCCTGATCTGGCGTCTCGTCTACAGTCACTCTCTCACAGACGCGCCGTCGCTCTCTCTGTCTTTTTCTACAAATACTCCCATGGTAATTGCTCCGATGATCTGCTTTCACTGATTCCCAGACTCCACGAATTCAAGCGCCCTACGAGGCTGGCATCGCGCTCCCACCCTTACACTATAGAAATTTTTAAATGTAGCCGTCTCTTCTACTCCAATAGCTTCATACCTCGCACCTCTCGCCTTTGGAACACCCTTCCCAATTACTGTTTCCCTGAGAGCTGTAATCTCCAACTATTCAAATGTAATGTCAATCGACATCTCCAATTACCTTGATCTACCCACCATCTTTCTCCTCATCCTTTCTTCTATCACTCTTATCCGATCTCGCTCCAAATCTTCCGCAACCCCCTGCATTCTAGTGGCTTCACGCCTTGCTTGGAGCATAATGAAAAAAAAAAAAAATGGAAGGACACTAAAAACAGGTTTTAGGAAGATAGAAGATCGCGATCAACGTAGTATTTAGATTTTTTTAAGAACCTGGGAGACAGGGACGCAAGAAACCGAAATAGAATTCCACATTGAAGAAGTGCAAGAAAATAAACTATTTAAATGACAATAAAAGAGCAAGATTCAGGTAGACAAAAGATGGAGATTAATGTTGAATGTTAATACTACGCGTAAAATTATGCAATCGATGTACCAAGGATGAAAACTCACCAGCTCAACTGGCATGAAAATTGTTATAAAGACAGAAGATAAAGAAAACTGAGAAGAAACTTTGAAAGTGCTTATCTTTTTATCATTTCACCCCAATGAAAGCGATAATGCTACCAAAACGCTAAGGGAGTGCTAAGAGCCAAAGAGAATGAGAAGACTTTCATAAAAAAGAAAGGTCAATAAAAGAATATCTTAAAGGAAAACAGAAGCTGGCGATTGACGTTGCATTTAGATTTTTGACGAATTTAGGCGAAAGAGAAACAAGAAACTTGAAGAAATTTTCACATAAAAGAAGTGTGAGAAAAGAAACTATTAGAACAAAATTTACAGCTATATCTACCTAGTTAAACAGTAAAGCGGTGAATCCAAATTGTCAATCTAGTAGTATGTAAAAAATGAAAAATATGTGGAAGAGTTGTGGGTTATTGCTGTATTGTAATGTCCCATACTTCCTATCGCTTATGTGGACTGACTATATCAATAGCTATATATAGTGATCACAGGGTATACCTGGTGGCTTGCTTCGAGAATTACTAGCCTGCCACCCGATTACCTGTCTTTCAGTAGTGTATTCTCTTTTACAATAAATGTCCCTTCTTTCATCTACGCGCGTGTTTCTGTTCCTTCAGTCGAGTACTATCTTTGTATTTAACCTCTTTAAGGCTACTACAGTTATTAATTAATATCTTGATAAATTGACACTCCAGAAAAGTCAGCGGCGAAAATATTGTAGGCAAATACAGAGATCAGATTTGGTGAAGTAGACACAGTGTTGCCATAAACAAAAAGTAATTTTTAAGAATTCTCATAATTTTTTAAAACGACGGAAACGTCTTAAAGGGACCAGTTGTTAAAATTAAAATTTTTTTTTGATAGGACTTTTATATATATATATATATATATATATATATATATATATATATATATATATATGAGAGACAAAGACAGAGAGAGATGCACACATATATGTGCGTGTGCCTGTGTGCCTGTCCTTAATAAATTTGGGCATCAATCCCTATCTTACACAAGTTTTATTAAAGATGACTGTCAAGGTATTGGGATTGAGCTTTTTATTCAGTTTTTCTTTACATTCTCAGAAATACTTTCTTTACTGAATATAAAGTGTATAAAACGCCTCCAAATGTCCTATATATACGAGCGCTTTCGGCTATTCTGTTAGGTACTATCAAGGATCTGATTTATGATTTTGATATATTTGTATCTATAGTAATAGGATTTTTTTTTATTTTACAAACACGTTCTGGCCGTATTCATAGTTGGCATTATTCCGTGTTTTGTTTTTTTTTATTATCAATGCTTCAATTATACTACTTTCATATATATATATATATATATATATATATATATATATATATATATATATATATATATATATAGTGTACCACGAGGTCCCCAAACGACTTTATTCATCTGTTGAATTTAGAGTTCTACTTATTCTATACCAGTTAGCACCCAAAGCTATAGGATTCATTCTTCTGTCCTGCTGTGTACTAAGGTCGGAGAATAGATGTATGAATGTCATATATCCCTTTTTTTCACCGTATGAATATGAATATTTATATATATATATATATATATATATATATATATATATATAATTACATGAATCTTTCATACAAAAACAAATATAGAGTTTAATGATTTAAATGGCGAGAATACATCTTCGCAAACAATTTCAATAAGATACACTAACCCTGAACCTGTTTTTTGTATGAATGATTCATATAATTATAAATTAAACTGCACCTATAATCGAAATATATATATATATATATATATATATATATATATATATATATATATATATATATATCGTTCCAGGTCGTTTAAAAAAAGTAAATGAACTCATGAATCTTGTTTAAGCCTGGATTTCCCGTTCTTTCTAAAGCCTACTTCAACTCTATATTCCCAGCACTTATCCGTTCCTACCCTGATATAAACCTACACTAACCCTTTTACGTGAGTGGCCCTTGGGCCTTGTATTGGGTGAACATTTGTGTGGATGGCAATATATACATATATATATATATATATATATATATATATATATATATATATATATATGTATGTATATAAAGGAGACATATCAGCTTGAATAAAGCAACCTTTTCGCTACTAAATCCTATTTTTAACATGGATCTCACCATTTGCTATTTTAATTTAACTACCGATTATGAAGACATTCTCTGCAACGCTCGAAACCTGACCTTCCATAATGTTGTTGTTATTGAAACCCATTACTCAACGACTAGCTGTGTTCACATCGACTGTTTGCTCACTGTAATCGTCAATAAATAACCGTCGGTATACGTTTATGTCTGACATTCTTTTGCCCCTTTACCAACTCGTTTCTAGATGTAACAAGACAACAAGGAAAATACTGGCTATTTGTTTCCAACGGCCGCTAATGTATTGAGGCCAAATTAATACAATAAGATTGAGTAATCCAGTTAAATCTTCAGCTGAGGGAGAGTAGATAACTCCGAGCAAATCCTCCGATGAATCCTAAGGTGAGCCTGCCGTCTGTGATAATCCTACACTCAATGTCAACACCTATTTTGTGGCGAACACAATAATCATGCCAGGTCTAATTGGATCGACTAAGGAAGACAATACTTGTTACAACAGGTCTCTACTTCAATTTGGTTCACGAGATCCAGGAGATGCTGACTTTGAATCCTGATTTGAAGCCCCTTAACAAAGGTCTGGGGCGTTGTATGAAAATCAAAGAGTGGTTACGCAAAATCAAGCAATCTTGAAGGATTTCGTGGCTCCCAAGCGCTCATCGACGCTGCTTTATTGGCTGACAAACATTTATAAAAATAACCTGTTTAGGTTTTCATAACAACTATATATTGATACATTACATTTTCTAATTAAATGCAAATATTTCGCAAATATATTTTGATTAAAGTAACAGTACTTTATATTCTTTTAAGCCTTTTGTATCTGGTGTTAAGATTTTGACGAGGGGTGTATAAAGTAAATGATGTAGATGTAATGATAGACGGTTTTTGCGTTAGTACAAAGGGTAGGTAATCAAAATAAACTCTTTTTTCCCGTTGCTTGAGAAATTTGATAGATTTTCTCCACGACAAGACAACAATATAAAGTGTCCTGTATGCACACTGATGGGAGAAGTGAAAATCGTTTACAGGCAGTTACATACAATAAATCACTCTCTCTCTCTCTCTTCCTTCCCAGTTGCTGTCATGTGAAGTCCTAATCAGCGAACACCATAATCAGAGACTTGAATGGCCTTTTCCTGTCTTTACTGTGTTGTGCATATATATATATATATATATATATATATATATATATAGATACATAGATAGATAGATAGATAGATAGATAGATAGATAAAGGAAAATCCGAAGTAGAGATATAAAAACGATAGATAGATAGATAGATAGATAGATAAAGGAAAATCCGAAGTAGAGATATAAAAACGATAGATAGATAGATAGATAGATAGATAGATAGATAGATAGATAGATAAAGGAAAATCCGAAGTAGAGATATAAAAACGATAGATAGATAGATAGATAGATAGATAGATAGATAGATAGATAGATAGATAGATAGATAAAGGAAAATCGAAGCAGAGAGATATAAAAAAGATAGATAGATAGATAGATAGATAGATAGATAAAGGAAAATTCGAAGTAGAGATATAAAAAAGATAGATAGATAGATAGATAGATAGATAGATAGATAGATAGATAAAGGAAAATCCGAAGTAGAGATATAAAAAAGATAGATAGATAGATAGATAGATAGATAGATAGATAGAAAATAGATAGATAAAGGATATCCGAAAAAGAGAGATAAAAAGAAGATAGATAGATAGATAAAGGAAAATCCGAAGTAGAGATATAAAAAGATAGATAGATAGATAGATAGATAGATAGAAGGAAAAAAGGAAAAAGTAGAGATATAAAAATAGATAGATAGATAGATAGATAGATAGATAGATAGATAAAGGAAAATCCGAAGTAGAGATATAAAAAAGATAGATAGATAGATAGATAGATAGATAGATAAAGGAAAATCCGAAGTAGAGATATAAAAAAGATAGATAGATAGATAGATAGATAGATAGATAGATAAAGGAAAATCCGAAGAGATATAAAAAAAGATAGATAGATAGATAGATAGATAAAGGAAAATAGATAGATAGACATAAAAAGGAAAATAGAAGATGGAGATATAAAACGATAGATAGATAGATAGATAGATAGATAGATAGATAGATAGATAGATAAAGGAAAATCCGAAGTAGAGATATAAAAAATAGATAGATAGATAGATAGATAGATAGATAAAGGAAAATCCGAAGTAGAGATATAAAAACGATAGATAGATAGATAGATAGATAGATAAAGGAAAATCCGAAGTAGATATATAAAAACGATAGATAGATAGATAGATAGATAGAGAAAATCCGAAGTAGAGGCATGAAAAACGAAATTGAGATAGATAGATAGGACAGATAGATAAAAACGATAGATAGATTAATAAAGGAAAATAGATAGATGAATAAATAGATAGATAGATAGATAGATAGATAGATAAAGGAAAATCCGAAGTAGATATATAAAAACGATAGATAGATAGATAGATAGATAGATAGATAAAGAAAATCCGAAGTAGAGGCAAAAAAAAGATAGATAGAATAGATAGATAGATAGACAGATAGATAGATAGATGATAAAGGAAAAGAGAAGATAGAGATATAAAACGATAGATAGATAGATAGATAGATAAAGGAAAATCCGAAGTAGAGATATAAAACGATAGATAGATAGATAGATAGATAGATAGATAGATAGATAGATAGATAGATAGATAAAGGAAAATCCGAAGTAGATATATAAAAACGATAGATAGATAGAGAGATAGATAGATAGATAAAGGAAAATCCGAAGTAGAGGCATAAAAACGAAATTGAGATAGATAGATAGACAGATAGATGATATAGATGATTAATAGGAAAACGATAGATAGATAGATAGGTAGATAGATAGATAGATAGATAAAGGAAAATCCGAAGTAGAGATATAAAAACGATAGATAGATAGATAGATAGATAGATAGATAGATAGATAGATGATAATTAATATAAAGAGATAGATAGATATGAATAGATAGATAGATAGATAGATAGATAGATAGATAGATAGAAAAAACGAAAGATGAGATAGATATATATAAAACGATAGATAGATAGAGAGGTAGATAGATAGATAGATAGATAGATAAAATCCGAAGTAGAGGCATGAAAAACGAAATTGAGATAGATAGATAGACAGATAGATAGATAGATGATTAATAGGAAGAGATAGATAGATAGATAGATAGGTAGATAGATAGATAGATAGATAAAGGAAAATCCGAAGTAGAGATATAAAAACGATAGATAGATAGATAGATAGATAGATAGATAGATAGATAGATAGATAATTAATATAAAGAGATAGATAGATAGATAGATAGATAGATAGATAGATAGATAGATAATTAATATAAAGAGATAGATAGATAGATAGATAGATAGATAGATAGATAGATAGATAGATAGATAGATAGATAATTAATATAAAGAGATAGATAGATAGATAGATAGATAGATAGATAGATAGATAGATAGATAGATAGAATGTGCACAATAAGGTATAAAAATAAAGTTATCCGATCTTATTTACATAGAAATATTTGTGCCTTTGTCTTACATTTTCTCTTTGATTAATTGCATTATATGGAATACAAATTTGAAAGTCCAATGGGTCGTCTATATTAAGATCCTTAAGATGGATCTCTATCGATATAAATGTTCGGATATATTCATTTGTAAAATAATACCGTTTGCTTCTAATTTGCAAAAGCTTGTGTAATGTTCTATTAGGAATAGAGCAAAACATTATGCATGCCGAAGCATTGCATGGCCGATGTCTGATTGTGTATAAGCCTATGCAAATTGTTGCTCTGTGTAGCATAGCTGCCTGTGCATTAGATTATTGAACGAACAGCCAGATACTTGCAGCCGTGAAATCACATGAAGCCGCGGTTTCTGTATATGGCTGATGGGTGACGTGAACGACCGACATTTGTATACGTATTTTAATTCTGTTACTATGCAAAATTATACGCTTCATATACTGAATAGCAGGTACCTGTCACATTTTCGAACCGTAGCCAGCATGAAACACAGAACGTAAAAGGCGGGACGCTCTACAAAAAAAAAAAAAAAAGTAAATATTATATTTCTTGAAAGATACCGCTGCTACCCCACCCCAAAAAAAAGCCCATGCGAATAAGGACCTGCCTTAGAAATGCGGAAAAGTGAAGTTTGTTTTTCTTTACAGAAAAAGAGTCCTTCTATAATTGAAAAAAAAAAAACAAACCCTGAAGACTTCGGAGTCTGTCTATATTTCTGAGATGAGGTATTATGTACATTATTTACATTATTCGGACTATTGTCCTCATCTTTGTCGCCACATTTATCACAACGTTTCGGTCGTTGTACGCTCCGGCTATCTTCAGGTGGTTGGAATGTCGAACTGAACCTTTTATTTCGCTCACTGGGGTAAACTGTTCTAGTTCCAGGTGCCATGTTTGATGGATGTCAGTTATCAGTTATCTCCTGTTAATTTCCCTCTGAAAGTTCGGGTATTGAACTCACACTCTTTGGGTCCTATCACTGGATCTAACCAACGCCTTTATCCACTGTGCCATGTGCTTGAAGTCTTGGTCTAATATTATCACTGATGTCCGTGTGATTAACGATGAACACATGCAGTGTGTTTCCCATTTATTCATTTGACTATAGGAAGATACTTATAAAAGATGAATATTTATTCTCTATAAAAAAAAATAATTATCGTTGACGTTTCCTGATTCTGAAGGAAAAGATATTTGCAATTATGATCTTCCGTAGTGAAAATCACCAATGCTTTAAATGCTAACAATGTTAACTTCAACGAAATGTTAATATTTTTTTTTAAATCATTGTTTATGTATGTGGTTATGTATGAAAGTTTTCGAAAGTGAGAAGGGAAAGAAAAAGATAACATTTTAATAACCGTTATTTTATTCATTAAATCAGGCTTGCCTCAATGTAGCTTAGGGCCCGTAGTTTACACATGCCTGCAGAGCATAGTGCAAATTTTCATTATGAAGTTTTTACGCATAAGTAGGTGAACACATTATACACGGTAATTCATTTGAAAAAAAACTCGTGCATTTTCGTTGACCGCTTGCACTATACGCAGGTATATTTTTCTAGAGGGGTTAAAATTTAATGCCAAAAAATTTCACTTGTTCTAATTATGTCCCCTTCGTTGATACATCGGCTGCATGTATTTCATTTTTTATCTGACATTTAATTGGTTAATCCAGATATGCCCACAAGTTTTTTTTTGTTTTTTTTAATTGTGACATTAGGATCCCCAACCTTTTTAACTTTCAAAAAAAGTAACGATTTATTTTCATATTTCCCAAATAAATCATTTTTATTATATGTTATCTAACATCGCCCGAAGAGAAAACATTATAGTTCCGAAACATGAAAGTTTTTTGTGTAGCGATGTAAACTATTTGTACTGTAAACTATTATAGTTATAACAAAAATAGACATACACACACACACATATATATATATATATATATATATATATATATATATATATATATATATATAGACTTAAGATGTGCTATATTTATGGGCTAAAGTGCTCAGTAGCAGAGATGGAGCGTGTGTAAATATAAAAGTGAACATAGAATCAACACTTTGAGGCGACAGTCTGTTTCATGCTAGATGCAATCGTCAGGCCACCTTATTGATTATTATATATATATATATATATATATATATATATATATATATATATATATATAAATCAATAAATTTTTACTTTTATATATATATATATATATAAAGTAAAAAAAATCAACACTCAATGATAATAACCATGAACACGGTCACAATATGCTGACCGTGTTTGAAAATAAAACATTACTATGGCTCTAGATACAGGCATAAAAGAATCCGTACATTTAGTTAAAAGAAAAAAATAAAATTCCTCCTTGATAATGGTTAAAAGTATAGCCGAAAGCGCTCGGACATAAAGAATATTCGGACAATTTTTATATAATTTACGCCCAGGAAAGAAGAAAATTATGGAACACATGAAAAATTAAACAAAAAATTTTACCGAAGTACCTTGTCACATCCCGGTTAAAGGAAAGAACTAAGACGGAGACATCAAAGGAGTGATTAAGTGTAAAAAATAACAGTGGATAGTACACAGGACAAGAAAGGTAGCAGGTGATGCAAGAGGTCGTTAGATTAATAGCCAGTGGCGTGCAAACACGTTGAGATATGACCAAACATTATAATAAGTGAGAAAGAGAGATAAGAAATAAAAGGCGTCTTCGAAATCATGTCACGAAACAGCTCAATCATTAACAACATTGAAAAAGTGCTGAAAGTCAGTGAATTCGAAATGCTTAATAGACATATACATACATAATAATAGCTGATAACTCGTATTCGAGGATACCCGTCTACTAGGGTTTGCAGCCAATCCCTATTGCAGACGCCCACTCAGGTGCATCTATGTTTGTGGTTTGTACTGCAACCATGCTGAGTGGACCATAGTTACACTTTCTGGGAGAGAGCGTGTTTTCTAGCGTGAACAACAATCTGAACAAGGCCAACACGCTCAAAACCTTGGTCAACTTGATTTGTGCTAGCACAGCCATCGACGGCCTCCAACGGTTCCTTCTACGCATTTTCACTCACAAGTCTTGGATCAATCCGTGATATAGTTTTCAGGCACTTTCCAAAGGTGCCGCACGCTGGGATCGTCCCCGCCATACTGATAAGACCAAGAGGTCTCATTCCTGACGAATCGATCATGATGAGATTCAAACCTGGGTGTCATGGTTAAAAATACATGCATCCATATATATATATATATATATATATATATATATATATATATAGATATATATCTGGGTTTTGACTTCAATGTATATATATATATTTATATATATATATATATATATATATATATATATATATATAATTACATGAATCATTCATACAAAAAAACAAATATAGAGGTTAATGATTTAAATGGCGAGAATACATCTTCGCAAACAATTTCAATAAGGTACACTAACCCCGAACCTGTATATGAATGATATGATCCCTGTTTATAAATTCCAGTTTCATAAGGTCTTTTTTAATTTTTACAAGCTTTCGTCTGTTCCTACATTAAATCATTAGCCTCTATATTTGTTTCCTGTGTGAATGATTCATGTAATATATATATATATATATATATATATATATATATATATATATATATATATATATATATATAGCAGCATGGCCCGGCGTTGCCCGTGCTTGATTCAAAAATCTTACGACTCATACAGCAATCGCTATCACTTGAATTAAAATATTTTTCTTTTCCTTGCCTTTAAAGGAGTGCCGTGCTTATGTTGCTACATGCCTTACTTCTTGCCTATCTCACACTGCGAATTTAAGCACTATACTAAACATTACATCTGTTACGAAAAAAGAACTAAACAAAATGAACACAAAACGATAAGCTTTAAAAAAAGGACTCGTAACTGGAAAAACCGAATAAAAAAAGAATGTTAACAACAAATACTTTTTCATACCCAACCCAGTTCTGCGGAATCAGAATCAACGTTGAGTTTAAGCAAGCGAAAAATTTGCGCTCACTGGTTGGATTTGAATCAGGACAGAGGGAGCTATAGTTGAGAACTAAGATATTAAAAGTTAGGAATTTCCTTGGTAATAAGCGCGCGCATGTATATGTGTGTTTGTGAAAGTTCAGTCACTAAAGGGAAAGCTAGTCTCATGCTTGGCATTGTCCTGGTTGGTTTTGACCCTTCTACCGCATGTCAGATAGAAAATAGCGACAAGTGCATAGAGAAAAGAAGTTTCTTTTTTTTATATATATATATACAGGTTTGACGGCGCCCTATGATCACATCTTGTCGAAACTGACGAATCTATATGAAGAAAACTCACAGTATTAACTTTTGGTATAATATTTGGAGTAAAATTTATTAGATTTAGATTGTTTGAGTTTTTACTTGGTCTTTTGGCTTACAGTGTGTAAGTAGCGTAGTAGGAATTTATTTTCGTCTCTACTTTTGAAGTGAAATCAAAGCTTTTATTTAAAAGCTGATCTAATTATTTCTATTTTCCCGTCTAGATAATGACTGTATCGCTAAACGCTCAATATCTTATATTGAGCTACTTTTTTTTCTTTTTTTTTTTAGTTACCCGCCACAGTACAAGGCCTAAGAGCCACTCTAACTAGAGGGCTACTGACTGAGATTGTTTTAAGGGTATAAGGGAGGGGAAAAGTAGAAGTATTATGGGGATAGGAAGGGTAGCTATCGGTTGAGGTTGAGTTTGCAGTGGTCGAGGGAGCATATTCTCTGGAATCTGTTGCACATAGTAAAAGTTCTGGCAAAGAATCTGTCTGAATGGAACTTCCTCCTTGCCAAAGGAACATGAAGTGAAATGAAATGATTTGATGTCGCAAACATGGCATGGCAAGTCCTAGCTGTAAAGGTCTGAACTGGTGAAACTAAGAAATGTAAATCGTTTTAACATGCACCATAGTAACATCGGTAGAGATGTGAAATTTTCAATATGTTTTATCTATGGAAAATCGATTATAGGGTGGAAATAAATCACCAAGAAGTGCATATAAGAGCTGGGCAATGTAATTGTGCAGCGTCAACCAAGATACGGCAGCAATACACTATACTTGGTGTGATTTGACAGTTGCAAAGAACAGAGCAAGGCAGCTGGTGCTAGGTACTTTATTTGAGTAATAAATGGAACGACAATCCTTGCAGAATCATTAGAGTTGGAACGAACATACGATTACCATTTGAGGTCTGGAGTGAGCTTTAGAACCAACCTGCGTTTGATGCAAGATCCTCGTTGAGAACGACATCAGTTATCACGACAAGTATTGTATTTTTGTTATTGAATGGTATAAGCCAATCATTTCCCCAGGGGGAGGGGGTATGTAAACAACATAAATATAGCAGATTTTAATTATTTCTGACAGTTAAGCCTCTAAGACACAAGCGGTTACTGGGTGTGGGAAAATTAAGAATTTTATCATTAATAATGAACGGGAAAAAAAAGGAAAAAATTAATTAGGAGGACAGTAGATAGCGATTGGCATTGCATTGAAATATTTGAAGATTAAAGATGGCTGGAAGGGATAGAGCCGGAAGAGAGTTCCGCAAGCGAGAAGTACGAGAAAAGAAACTGGTAAAATAGAATCTATGGCCACATCTTGCCAACGCAACTATAAAGTGATTAACTCTCAATGCCAGTCTCGTACTGCGTTTAAATTCAAAAAGTCCTGGTATCATAGCGAAGAGCTCATAAGAATAATTACATGAAAGTATTTAGCGTATAAATTGCTCTCCCGAGTAGTTTGTAACACATTATTTATCATCTCCCACTTGCGTCTCTGTCTTTGGGCAGAGTGCGCTCAGGGTCGACTCCGTCAAAAGACAGAGTCGTAACTGAGGAAACTTATAATGAGAGGTGGTGAGCCCTGGGGAACAGCTGCTCGAGGCCGTGCCCTCTTATTGCACCAAAGAGAGGGATCGGTGCTCGCACCGAGGCAAGCACAGCCGACGTTTGCAGGAGCTGCGAGCAATTTTTGTTCCTAGCCCGGGTGTACGTGCTCGGTCTCCCAACATTAAACCGACTTTGTGTCACAACCAGACCTCGTGGGGGTTGAGTAAATACAAATAAAATGAAAATATTTATGGAAAAGACACAGAGAAGCAAATTTACAATGATGATGGGAAAGTGATTGAAGCCGAGGCGCCAGATCAAGACTAATAATGTTGCTGATTCTTCTTTGGGTATTATCAAGGAACTCAAGGTAAATATCAGGGGTACCGGACCATATGTGGCAACAATATTCTTAGCAATGACGAATGGTCGACATAAGCATGAGAGAGATAGGCTCAAATCAAACTTTAAAAAATGAGGTGTCTACTCAAGTATCTCTAAAATAACAATGGATTAATTATATATATATATATATATATATATATATATATATATATATATATATATATATATAGAGAGAGAGAGAGAGAGAGAGAGAAGAATGAAAATATTGCGCACCATAGGTTTTAATAGACAGGTCGAAGAGGTCCATCATGGTCATCAGACCTCACAATTTTGGATTTTTTCTAAGAAACATTGAGGAACACACACACATATATATATATATATATATATATATATATATATATATATATATATATATCAATGAATAACTACAACGGATAGATTTTACTATTATAAAATAACAGAGCGCATTCGATTACAACGGAATGCAGATTATATTGTCTTTACGGTAAGTTTATTGAGTTTAACTGGGTAAAAGAAAAACTACTTGTCGCATATAAAACTGATTAGACAACAGGAAATTATCAGTATAAAAATAAGTACCCTTATACCTCTATATTATTCAATGAAACATATTTGAATGTAGATATGCCCTATATATATATATATATATATATATATATATATATATATATATATATATATACAGAGAGAGAGAGAGAGAGAGAGAGAGAGCTAGATTTAATGACTTTGTGACCTTGGGTTTCACGCTATTTACGATCGTCAGAGAGTTGTCTGACAATCGCAAATAGTGTGAAACCCTGGGTCACAAACTCAACAATCGAACTAAATATGTTAGTTCTATCACTGATATTGAGCGCTTTTCAATAAGTACCGCGCATATAGATTATATAAATAATATATATTAAAATTGCACATATATATATTTATATTTGTATACATACACAGTTTACATATTACTTTTATATAAGCATATAAATGCAATGCTAAATATACATTAATATATCAAACATAGTAATGTACGTACGTATTTGAACGCACGTGTAGATAAATATGTGTACAGTCAAAGGAAATATTCACAGCTAAGTGGTTACAAGTAAGAATATTCACGCTTCATTCGTCTCGCAATATTAATTCAGTGTTTCATTGCTGCGTTTACGATCACTACCAAACACTAACAGTTTTCTTAGGAAACCCACAATAGCACAGTTGATTGAGCCGAATGCTTGCTGCAACTCGCTGCGTTTGGTAGCTGCACATAGAAACAGAGTTACTGAGCAGCGAGTGGTGTGGAAGGAGAGGAGAGGACGGTGGAAGTAACAGAAAAACGCGGACCTGTCCATCAAGCCACCACCTTTCGGAACAAGAGCTCGACCGATTTACAGAAACCAAAGGGGAAAAGAAAGAAAAGAATGAAAGAAAGGAAAGAAAAAACAGAACAGAATAAAGTGAAACAGGCTGTCGATGGTGGAACCTTAGAAACGACCAATAAAAAGCGTTGCAAACGATGACGTCATTGTGCAACCTCTCGT
>CAHIKZ030004908.1:2257500-2325000 GCA_903632075.3 Acanthosepion pharaonis
TTCAATACCTTTACCGAGGATATTTCACGTAAGTGAATATAACAAACCCGACGGGAATTGGAACTTGGCTCTCCGATTTCCAATTCTGAATCGTTATCCATTACATCACCCACACATCCAAGCTTACAGCTTCTGGTATTCCCAAGAGATAACCCGTCTAGATATTGAACAGGCTCAAGTACATATACAAAACAATCTGTAAAACTTCTAAATGATCTAGTTCATGTGAACAAAACACCAACACATTGTGTTGGTTTTGTTAAAATAGTGTTCAATGTAGATTAATATAATCTTAATATATACTTTATAGATATGAAAATTATATACTAATAATAAATATAAGTTATATTCTCACTGGTAGCACAACTCGGGCAAAACGCAATTTTTAAATGATGGGCGAAAACTGACTGTTTCAACACATAAAGACGGCGTTGTGCACAACATTCAGAGTTGTACTACCGATGAAGAAAACGATATATGTTTATTAATAGATTCCGATTTTACTTCCACATTCACACGCAGAAAAAAAGAAACATATTGGATTTTAAAATTAAATACACATAAATTAGGGTTGAATAGGGACTTAGGTGTTTTAAATCTTTATAAATATTTCAATAGCTAAGCAATTTCTTTAGATATAGTAAAAAAATATTTTTTCAAATATTTATGACAGTTAGATTTAAGTTAGGAATATCTGAACAGTGACGTTCCATATCACGTGACGTCCGCGTCTCGCGAAGGACGCTACTTGCCAACAAACAGTAATTTTAATTTATTTGTAACAAACAGTTATTTCTGATGAAAAATTGAGGACAATTTGAAATATCAAATATATATATAAATAAATAAATACTTTCATAAAATAAAACATTATAATTTTTAATTTGAAACTTTTTCTATATATATATATATATATATATGTGTGTGTGTGTGTGTGTGTGTGTGTGTACTGTTAAAAAATGCGCGCCTTCTTTTTCAAAACGCATTTCAATTCTGTACATTCAAATGGCCTCCACAGAAAAATCCAAAGTTGTGAGTTCTGATGGCCATGGTGGACATATATATATATATATATATATATATATATATATATATATATATATATATATATATATATGTGTGTGTGTGTGTGTGTGTGTGTGTGTGTGTGTGTGTGTGTGTGTGTGCGCGCGCATTGGATATATTATAAGACAAAATGAATGGAAAAAAGTTTATTTGTGATGCGTTTTATCCGTTAGGATTTCATCGGACTGAGTTTGGAGACGTTGCCACTACACATGCGCATGAACGAGAGACGCTTGTAGTTTTAAAAGAAATTAAATAATTTTTTGCACTCTAGTCAGATTCATGTATATTCTTTTTCTTTTCCTTCTCATCATCTTTGTTTTTAACTCTCCCGCAGTATGATAATAGAAAATCTGCTAAGAATAATGAAACGTTGTAAGAACCTGGACATAAATTTTCGGTGGCTGAACAAGCGATTAAATCACTTTCTAGGCATTTTCTTCCTCGTGAATTATTTTCTCTTTTAATTATCGAAGCATTTTTCTGTCAAAATTGTGATCTGTTTCTTTATAGTGAACAACCAATGCTTTTAAAATGTCTCCTTTGTGTTCATATAGTATTTTAAACTTCTTGAGGTTTCTCCAGTATATTCTTTCTGGCAATCCTTGCGGTTGAAAGTGTAAATTTCTCACTCACGTTTTAGTTTGTTGTTTTGTTTTGTATTGATTAAGTTTTCTATTATTTCAGATGTAGATGTAAAAAAATTTTTGCCGAGTTTTGAGAAATTATTTTTTATTTTAGTTGCGATAGAGATAGATTAATGTTAATAAATAGCATAATTAAAAACACTTTCGGTCTACACATATTTCGTATTAGTGTTTCCCTATGTATGGAAAAAAATGCGTCCTGAAGATGACAAATTGAAATTGTTGAAAGTAGTCGGTATATGTCTTCCACCTGATATCTACTCGAAAATAATTATTATTCAAGGAATTAATAGTAAGTTAATGCTTCATTATGTTTTGTTAGCGAAGTGATTTCGCCATTAATCAAATTAACATTGCTATTTAATACTTTGTATATTTTTTTCCTTTTTTATGTAAAATATAACCTGCATACCATCACACAAAGATACACAGACACACACACACACACACACACACACACACAGACACACACACATATATATATATATATATATATATATATATATATATTCATGAATTATTCATACATTTTGTATAAATAATTCATGAATTTGTAAATTAACTGCACCTTTATTGATATATATATATATATATTTTTTATTATATATATATATATATATATATATATATATATATATATATATATATAGAGAGAGAGAATAACTTGTGCAATAGAGATAAATTTAATTTTGAGGTAAGCTATATTTATGTCTCAAAAGTACTTATCAGGAATAGAGCGTAAATAAACATCAATGTGGCCAAGGAAGTCAACACTCACCGGAGTCTGTTTCATGATTATGCACAATCGTCAGTCTGCATCAGACTGCACACACACACACAGACACACACACACACACACACACACACGCATATATATATATATATATATATGATAAGGATAAAGAACAAGTAGGAAACGGATCTTAATCTAATTTATTAAAGCTTCGACAGAGATTAAGATAGAAATGTTGAAAATGATAAAAGCAAAGAGACACAGATTAATGCTAAGTTGTGTTTGGCTATTACTTATTGGTTAAATACGTGTCACGTGTAATAATGTAACAGATAATATTTAAATATGTGTGGCAAACATTCTTGATGCTAATGTGTGTAAAAGTTAGTAAGATGCAGTAGGTTGTTTTGATTGGATACGTGTCACGTATAAGGAAGTAACAGATAATATTAAAATAAGTGTAAGAAAACATTTTCTATGATAACATGTGTAAACGTTAGTGAGACGCTGCAGGATGTTTTGAAAAATTTTTCATTAACGTATATCTCGTGCGTATTTTGTATATATATATTGATTTTTAGATATTCGGAAGAGATAAGATAGATTCATGGATAATGCATCTTTAGAAAACTGTTGAAGTAATGTAGTTTTTTAAACGTGTGTTAATAGTTGGTAATATTGCTATAAATATATTTTCATAATATTTTTTCATAATATATATTGATAAATATCTATTTGCAATCATTCCACCCTAATTTTTCTACACCATTTTCACATTTTCTGAACTTAATTATAATTTGTCAGGTGAATATCACCATGTAACTGCAACTGCAGGCTGGCCGTTATTTGAATCGTCAGTCGTTGAATTTTCCCTAGTCATGAAGGTAAACCCTCAATTAGACATTTGGAAAGTTAAATACAGATCCACATTTGAGATCTTATATACGACCAATCGCTAAAGAGAGTTCACAAATGATCGGCTCCTTTTACCGCTCTGGTAAAATAACTGATTCCTTCTGATATATTATATTTTCACCTTTTCGTTTATTAAGCATTAAATTAAATCACTTAGCATCTTCCATAGTTTACCTTGATATTTAGAGTTAGCCTAAAGAATATTTGTGAGCGTTCTTTAAATGTATTTCTGTCACATCTGCGCAGGCGCTACCCAGTCATCATTTTCCATCCTTGACAAATTTCAAAATGCTTTTCGCCGTTGTATGGAGGTTGACTCATTTTTAACTATGAAATTAAGAAGTGAAGTTATTTCATGCCTTTACGAAGACAATGTAGTTCCTTCTTCGTACCCTGAATAATTGAAGTTCGTAGTTAGGTGGAGGCACGGTGGAGTAATGAATAGCGGCTAGGCCGAGTTCGAATTCCAGTTGAATCCATTAAATTCACTTACGTGGGAAATTTATGAATCCTCTACTTTTCCCCACACCTGGTTATGGGTAAATAGCAGGGCAGACCGGCTTCCATAGCCTTGGAATGGCTATAGAACCTACTGCAGAAACAAATGGCAACCTACTGCGGGAAAAATTCTGCTTCGTCAGTCATATCTCGAAAGATATATGATGGCCTACGCGTTGTAATACGCATAGCACATAACTGACTGAGTTAGGAACATTTTCATATTGAATTATATATTGATGATTCCATTTGCCAAAGGAGTTGGACATATAAGAAAAATAACCTTCGAGAAATTAACTCTTATTATAAATCAAATAGAAACAATTTGCTCCAAAAAGTAATTACACACACACACACACACACACACACACATATATATATATATATATATATATATATATATATATATATATATATAATTATTTATTTAAAAAATATGATTCTAACTCGCGACATAAGAGGTCTCATGTTTCAAAACAAGAGCTGAAAACTTCAATATAATTATTTGAATTAAATTGAGTTAAAGTAAGCTCTTTTCCATCTTCAAGCGAAAATTTCGCTTGAAGATGGAACAGGTGGAATTATATTTTTAAATAAATAATATATTTATGCTCTACTTTTTTATCGAGCACTATTTTTTTAAAAATAATAACTAAAATACTAAGAAACTTTGGATTATTTACCTAACCAGTTCTTTCCTATTTTCTATATATTTTCACACACACACACACACACACACACACACACACACACACACACACACATATATATATATATATATATATATATATATATATATATATATATATATATATATATATATATATATGGGGGTGCTGGTCAGATCTGTGTATAGCCAGTTTGACAGTTGGATGACCGGATAGAAATTACAGGAGATATTTGTGCCAGAGTGGTATACTAAATTTCGAAATCAGTCGTATAAACCGGCTAAGTAACGATTGACAACAGCGGAAACCATCAGGAAATACCCCTGTGGCAAAATAAAGGGTTTAAGAATACAAAATCCAACTAAACTCTCTCAATAGGGGAAGCAGTGTTAAATAACCTATGATATCCAATCAGAATACAAGTATATGGTAATTCAAATAATGTGACAATATAACTTAAGTACTTTAAAGTTAAGATTATGTTGTGGAGTTATTTCGCAGTGGAGGCTTGTATTTGTACTAAATCGGTCCTAAAATAGGTTCGACGTACAAAACGTTAGGAACTTGATATAATAAGCATTACGCAGAGAAATTTATTTGTGGTCGCTGATACTTTAGTATTCGACCAACTGTCGAATACTGTCGTCCGACATCGACTAGTCACACCCCCCACGAGGGTATCATGTGGCACAAGGCCGGTTTAACGTGTGATCTCCGAGCCTGTGGGCTCGGCCAAAAATGTACCCTTTGAACCCGTATAAACGGGTTCAGGGTCGGTCCACCTCCCCGAACGAGACTCCGCCCTTCGGAGAGTTCAACCGTCCAAGCCGGTCGTCAGACATCGATTAGTATTTAGTCACACCCCACCACCACCACGAAGGTATTATGTGGCACAAGGCCGGTTTAACGTGGGATCTCCGAGTCCGTGGCTCGGCCAAAAATATACCCTTTGGACCCGTATAAACGAGTTCAGGGTTGGTTTACCTCCCCGCCTGAAGGCAGAGAGTTCAGCCGGTCGTCCGACATCGACTTACCCTCGTTTCTCTTACTACTCCTACTTGTATTAGGTGGGAGAGTCTATTAACTATAGAATAGGTGTGTTTCACCATAACAGATTACATTAAAGAATTCAATATAACAAATAAAATTTTAATTTCAGCAACAATAATACAGTACAACAGTCTGTCTGTTGATGACAACATATATATGTGTGTCTGTATTTGTGCGTGCATATGGCTATATTTATGAGTACGTGTATGTGCTTTTGTATTTGTATATATGGCGTTTTTTGTATGTTCGTGTGCGTATTTTGTTTGGACATATGAGTTTGGTGGTTCGTCTTTTTTATATGTATACATATATGTGTACTTGTCTATATATATGTGTGTGTATGTATATATGTCTTTTTTCTTTGCTTTGTCAATAGCCCGATGTGCGTATTTCAACTACGTATGCACCGTAAATATACATGTAATTGAAATTTCGACCTTTCTTGGATCCCCCTTTCTTATCTATATGTTTGTGCATATAAAATATGTTAGAAAATATAAAAAAAAAAACACATACAGTCTTTCAGTAATGGTGGCAACGTTCATACTCTGGCATCCATTTTCAAAATTCATTCAAGAACCATCCAGAGAACGATGAATAAGTTTAAAAAGAGTGAGCAGCAGAGAGGAAAACTATATCAGGAGGTCACAACAGAAAGAATGATCATCATTTCAACTTAGAACTCCAGAGACAAGTTGCGCTGTTGGTGTTTGATTTTAAACCTGACAATTCCAAGTAGACAGAGAAACAATATTCTCAGAGATGAGTTATTTAAATTAGTTCGTATATCGATTTGTGTTATTATTGCTTTTATAATGATCGGTGATATTACGTATAACAAATTGCAGGGAAATGCGAGATTAGAGCACCCTCAATGCATTTTCCTCTCAGTGAATTAATTTCTCTACTGATCAGCGTGACATTCATTAGGTGGAAGTTGTGGTGAGATGTATTATGTTGAACCACCAGTGTGTTTAAAGGATTGTCATGCAACATATCTCTTCAATGTTCATATAAACATTTATATATAGATAGATAGATAGATAGATAGATATCCAAGTACAAGGGTGAAACAGATGGAATAAAATTCCGATAGCAAAAACATTATCCTTAAAAGAGTGCTCAATACAGAGTATAGCAAATAATATTTATTCAAAATTATAACATATGCATGTTATAACATCACTACAAATATTGCAATTTTGTTCAAAACTTCTGGTGTCTTATCAAGTGGTGGCGTTGATTGCAAAATAAGAAGTTTTAAGAGTTCAAAAACCAACCAAAACCCCCTCAGTAGGGCAAACATTGTTACTTAACGTATGTTGGCCAATCAGAATACAAATATATATTAATTCAAAATAACGTGATTATATAACCTCAGTGCAATGTATTAGTGCTTTAAAGTTAAGATTACAGAAATCAATATAAAAAAGAATGTTTTAATTTCACTGTTAAATCTAAAATTAAAAATGACAAATGTCAAATTCCAAATTTAACCGAGCATCAAGTTTAATATTTTTACAAAATTATCCAGAAATGAAACTAGGAGAAAAAAATATATTTTCCTGTTCTTAGTGAAGTGCCAATTTATCAGTTAAGTTCGACTCCGATGTAAGAAGTACCTACGATCACTACACATATTTGATACATGGAAGGCTGAATTCAAATAAGGAGGTGGTTGGGGAAGGAAATTAATATATCGTCTATTTATATAATTATGGTTCAGTTATATTATTAGGAATGCCGAGCTGCACCCTGAAATTCTTTAAGAGGAAGATATCAAGGTAAAAATTTAATCAGAGAGGGTTGCATCAATTGCATTTTTGTTTTGTTTTTTTTTGTTTTTTTGTTTTGTTCTTTTTAAATTTGAGAGTAATGAGTTAAGATCTATATTCTTATATAAGCTTGAACCAGCTTCTGTACCTACATTTTAATACTAGTTCTCTTCTTTGATTTAATAGTTTGCATTGATCACTGTATTTAATTATTCTAATTTTTTCATCTAAACATAGCCTGCATCTATCTCTAAAGTTATTATGGGTATGTGAGAAACCTGTATTTTTCCAATTTGTCTGCAGGTTTAGACCCTTTTCTTTCAATTCCTAAAATTTATTTGAAAGAGCTGTTTGGAATTTTAATTTAGGATTGGTAAATGAGTGTAAACATTATAACTTGTCATATTTTCTTTGGGTGCAATGGTTGCCTGGTAAATTACCCTAGTGAATCTGCATGCATTTGCCCTCGACTGAGCTGTTTTATCTATTTATACAGTTACATGGATGTTCCGTGCTAGTGTTAGGTCTTTTCGCATAAAATTTGCTTAAGACATAATTATTCCTACATGTTGGTAGTGCAGCAATAGCTAATTTTCGTCGATTTCCTTTTGAAGATCTTAGTTGATTTTGTAGAAGTATTTATTTATGCACCTTAAAAAGTGCCGTCCTGTGTTGATATTTGACAGTTTGCAGAAGTGGTGGGTAAGCAAATCAGTTTTCTTCTTTCTACACCTACATCCCACTTCAGCTAATTCGGTACCTCATTTATTTAAGTAAACGGTTTGTTTTAAATTAAACAGTATTAAATTAATCCATTATATATATATATATATATATATATATATATATATATATATATATATATATATATATATATATATATATATATATAATAACCTTCCCTATTCACAAGCACTTAGACTCAGAAGGATATCTTCCAAGAATGAAGAATTAAATAAACACATTGAAAATCTGAAGCATCAATTCACAACACGTGTCTATAAACAACACCTAATCAGGGAACAAATAAATAAAGCAATTTCTACACCTAGAGAAGACACCCTAATGTACATGATTAAAAATAAATCTAGCCGCATTCCTCTAGTAACCACTCTGCCTCCACTATCCCAAATAATAAAAAGACGCTGGGAAATACTACATCTCAAACCAGACCTAAAAAAATTGTTTAAGTAACCCGACCTTCTTGCATATTGTTGACCTAAGAACCTAAAAGAAATCATAGGTAGTAACCACATTTCAAGGGACAAGGTAATCCGTAATAAACTAAGAACAATTGGAACAATTGTAGGAAAGACTGGAGTTAATTGATTGTGGTATCTGCTTGATTATTGGTAGCAGGTGGTTGGAAGATATATGTATATACAATTTTCCATAACTTTAGCAATTTAAAATATTAAGATTGTCTCTGCTAATAAATTATAAGTAAATTTCTTAATACGTTATTCCAAAAATCGCTTGGGAATGGAAAAAAGCTATGGAATTTAAACTTAATTTTATAATTAAATTTGAAATTTTAGTTTTTTTTTTTTTTTTAAACATGGTAATTCCTGTGTAGCGATGGAACCATATTTTTAAAATAGAAAATAATTATAATATGCTCCACTGTTTTGAATCGAGCACTGTTTTAAAAAATAAAAATAATTTCTAAGAACACCGGATTGTAAATCTTACTCTTCTTTCTTATTATTTTAATATATATATATATATATATATATATATATATATATATATATATATATATATATATATATAATTTATATATATATTATATATATATATATATATATATATATATATATATATTAGACTTGGCCAATAGATTATTTAGGAAATAAAGTAAATAGTTTAGGTGTGTATTTTAATCATAAAGTTCGAATTCTCCAGAGTTGGGGAACCGCTGAAGAGACAATGTGTGTTGCAGAAAACAGAACACATAATATTCTGAAAGCAGCATATTTGCAGAATACCGTACACAGGAAAACAGTTCCCATCCTCCTTTTATGATGATTTGTCAGGTTTTATTTGCACTAAGGATTGCCGTTGTCAAGCGGCGGAATGAATGGTCGATTTCCATATTCAAATGTAGGTTTTTGTCCGTCACACAATGCATCATTCAAATCGGTCAAATTTTCTACGTCGCTTCACGTTGATTCCCAAAATGACTTCGGAGTTCATTTCTGTCTGGGATCTTGAAATCATTCCAGGATCCAGTTTTATTTCGTTTGCACCTGTCTAGTGATGGATTGGAGACTACGTTTAATCAGTAGAGCATCAGCGATCTCAAAGCTCCGAGGAGAATTATCTGGTCGTTTACATTCAATAACTAAAAAAACAAGACTTGTATCCTTTCTCAATCGCCGTTCAAACTTTCTTCCATTAATACTTGTTAGCAATGAGGCACTGGGCTGCGAACTTCTCCCTTGAATTGGTTCTAACAATTCAAGGTAGATTCAATATATATATATATATATATATATATATATATATATATATATATATATATGTAAAATAGCAGGACAGACTGGGTTCTATAGCCTTGGACGGCAACTGGTCTAGGAGAAGGACAACTCTGAATTCAAAACCTGCGGAGGGTCGTTTGGGAACCTTGTGGCATTCTGGTGCACCAGGTTTCTGTATTCGTCCCCTCAAAAAGTGTGGCTGGTCCTGCACGAGGCCTTCACCACTATAATCAAATCTCATGTGCCGATGTCGGGATGTCGGTTTTCCTGAAACTTATCGGCCTGACCCTCATACGTCGAACTCGACGGGAGAGTCGATTATATATATATATATATATATATATATATATATATATTCAAGAGGACAGAATCCAGGTAGAGCTCAATGTTCAAGGTAGAACAATAATAAAATATAAAAGATCCTAACACTTATAATTCCATGGTTATAATTTATTACATTGGAATTGGAATTACGATCCAATTCATCAGACCTACAAATTCAAAAAGAAAACAGAAAATATAACTCCGGGTAAAAAAATGATGCAAAATTTCAATGAGAGTGTATGTGTTGGAGTGAGAAACAAGGGTGAGACGGAAATGTATGAAAGCTCTAGAGAGAGGGTGTAATGGGAGAAACAAGAATAAGAAAAGCCCAAGTGTGAAGTTTTAAAGAGAGAAGTTAAATAACGGTTTAAATGAATGAGATACAAATAAATATGAATTATTCGCAGATACATAAATCACAAACGATTCGCTGACCTAAAATTAAAAAAAAGCAGACACCGGAAACGTGTGGAGACATATTTGTGACAATGGGCCAAATAAAAGATTATATGAACTAAATTTAAAATCTAGTCAATTCACATTGCCGATGTATATATGAAACTTTTTCGTCTGGTTTGCATTTACTAACCTTATGTAAGAGAAAAGATAAGAGAAAGAGGGAGACAAGGCACAAAAAAAGGCAAATAAAAAACAAGGGCATTTCTAAGAGAAATGATGTATAATCAAGAATAATTAGAAAAAAAGCATGGGAACATACATACATATATATGTGCATATACACATATATACTCACATGCACACAAACATACACATACACATATATAGACACCTAGCATACACAAATGTGCACACATATACATATCGCTATACATGCATGCATACTTATTCATATATATATATATATATATATATGAAGAAATTTTGAAAAAACAAACAAAAATCCTTAAATGTAGTTAAAATGAAAGAAATGTCGACGTCCGACGTTTCGGTTTAATAAACCTTTTTTCAAGACAATATTCATCAAAATACAATTCAGTTCAATATGACAAATACGATGGACATAAAAACACACGTCTTATTCAGAACAGATAACTGATAACTTTTTTGTTTGTTTTTTCAAAATTTCTTCATTCTGTCGGATTTATATCCATTTACACTTGCTTATATATATATATATATATATATATATATATATATAAACACTCATATATACAAATATACAATATATATATATATATATATATATATATATATATATATATATATATATATATATATATAGAATGAAATGGACCAAGTCCAACAATTATTTCAAGACATTTTTATGCTTATACGCTCTTTTTTCTTTTTTTATAGATAAATGCTCTGTTTATAACGCATATTTATATTTATTTATTATGAAAATTTCTCGGACATTCAGGCTGGTAAATGTCGCTAATACTGTTTATTATAAACAGAGTATTTATTTAAATATTAGTATGTATAAAAAAGAACTTATAAACATAAAAAAATGCCTTAATATATACATATATATATATACATATGAACATAATAAAATAGGTAGCATATATTACAAAGAGTTAATCATACCTTGAATCAATTAGAATTAGCAATATTAATGCAATGATTGGCGAAATAGTAGAAATAATTATACTACTAATAATCCACTGAATGATGAGATCCTTATATATAAAATGGATATGGTGTATTTTTAGTTTTATTTTATTATTTGTAATATAACATACGTTTTATATATATATATATATATATATATATATATATATATATATATATATATATACAAATACATATACATATATAAAAGCCCATACATACATACATTTATACATATAAAATAGATGGTAAAATTAATCTAATCCGTACTTTAAACCAAATAAGAAAGTAACGGTAACAATAATAGTAATAATAAAAAATAATAAATATTAAATAAATTGATCATGGCAATGATAAAAAATTAATCAATAATAATCAGATAGTAGATATTGTGTATTTCTTCATTTCCCGTCATGCAAAACTCACTTCCCTCGAAATAAAGTCCCTTAAAATTTATCCTGCGTTATATGTCACGATAGTAGAAACAACAGTAGCCACAGTAACATTTAAACCTTCCTTGGCCCACTCGACGCTTGATAAACATGGAATGAATCATGTTTTTATCTGGTATTTACCCGAGAATTCCCTAGAAGGCGAGATATGCCACAAGGCTGGTTTTAACGTGGGGCTTTCCGAGTGCGTACGCTCGGGCAAAACATTTCCTGTAGACCCTGCATACAGGGGATCGGGTGGTTTCTGTTTTTCCCCAGACGAGACTCTACCAGTAGGCATAGCCAGGCCTGATTTCGTCTACTCCCAAAAGCAGTATGCCCGACAAGCTTAGCTTTGATGGGCTCTAACCATTTTTACCCATCCGGTATAACACTTTCAAAAATCTTATAGATTTATTTCCATGTTGATATGCTCTTACCTACATTCAGGATGACATTCAGGAAAATTCGAGAAGATATGTAGATTGATGAGAAAAAATGTGTATTAATATATACGGTCTGAATAATTTTTTATCAGATTTAAAATCATTGCTATAATGCGTTCGACATTGCCATATTTGAATAAATGAAATCTCTCTCTCCCTCCTGTTTCTCTCTCTCTCTCTCTCTGTTTCTCTCTCCCTGTATCTTTATGTCTCTGTTTCTCTTTCTTTGTCTACTAACATCTCTGAAAGATATTCTATGGCACATTGTCAGCATTTAGAAATAAAATATCTAATAATTCATCATTTTCAATAATGCAGATGAAATCGAATTACTTACGATATTGAATATATTTTTTTACAAATTTTATTTTCTTGACGAAAATGCCATTATTCCTTATTTACCATAACCTGGAAAGAAAACTCCACTTGTAATATTTTACACTTGCCTCCCCCACCTCATAAATTACTTGGGTTGTACCAAATGCAAATTCCTTCTATTGCTCGGAGAGAACTTATTCTAGTGGTTTATAGTAAAAGCTTACATTCACGCTGCTTGAATTGCAAGAATAATGGAACTTTATTCCAAATGTAATCCTAAAGAGACTTGTAGTTACTAAAGAAACTAGTGACATCACTCCTTCAGTAGATACAAAGTTAAATCTGAATAAATATATTACGAAACTGTTACTGCGATTATAAAAGACCCCAAACGCCTCGACTTACAAGTACGAGACCTGAAGCAAATGAACCGAGTTAGAAGCTTTCATCAATAAGCAATGATTTATTATTCAATACTATTTTCCTCTTCCAGAACCTCAATGACACTTTACATTCAAAAGTTTTGATATAAATATATTTGCATAATTCTTTCTTCTTCATCTTCTTTCATATAAGAAATGTGCGATCATACCTTTCCTCCTCTTCAAATGTTTTGTAGCCCTAAGAAGTATCTGGCCCCTAATTATCTCTCCTTGATATGATATCTAATTACGCAAGCTTGTTAATTAGTCTATTTTCTGTTTCCCGCTTTTTAGCCTTCTATATGGTCTGGGAGAGTCATATTATCCAATCACTCTTTCTATAGCATAAAACTTTCAAGTCAATCAATCTTTGTAAATAGTGGTAAATATTTAAAAAAAAAAATAGCTTGAATAGCAAAAAGGAATAGGACGATGTGAAGAGTCCTGTTCAGTCACAATCTTAGCTTCTCTCTGTCTTTTCTATAACTATGTTCATGGTAGCTTCTCAGACGAGCTTTCATCATTGATGACCCAAATTACCAAATCAGGTGCGCAGCCCAGCGCATTAGCTATCCGAGACGCTATTGAACATGAAACGTTACTGCGAATATAACAGTCCCCAACAGCCTGAAGTAAATGAATCAAGTTAGGAGCTTTCATCCATTAGCGATGATTTATTATTCAGTACTGTTTTCTTTTCCCAGAATCTCAATATCGCTTTCCATTCAAAAGTTTTGATGTAAATATATTTGCACAATTCTTTCTTCTTCATCTTATTCATGTAAGAAATGTACGATCATAGCTCTCCTCTTCTTGTATCTCTAAGTATTATTTAGCCCCTAATTATTTCTCCTTGATATGATATCTAATTACTAATTAATTAGTCTATTTTCTGTTTCCCGTTTTTTAGCCTTCTATATGTCCTGGGAGTGTCATATTATCCAATCCTTCTTTTTAGAGCATAAAGCTTTCAAGTTAAGCAATCTCTGTAAGTAGTGCTAAATATTAAATGAATGATAAAAAGAATAGGAAGATGTGGAGATTCATGATCAAGTATAAGTATATCAGTTTCAATCACTTTTGTACAGACGTGACTTAGCTTCTTTCTGTCTTTTCTACAACTATATTCACGAGCTTTTTCCTTTGTGCCGCAAATGCATGAATTTAAGCGTGTTACTTCGCCCTAGGTATGACGATAAACTACATAAGGCAGTAAGGCTTTTGTTCAAAATGTTTTGAGGAGCACCTGTTATGTCCCCAGCTATTCCATTAAAAAGATTGGCTCAACAAAAAATGAGTCGTCTGATTTCAACAGTTTGTATTAAGTTAAGCTTTATTTAAGCTAAATATAAAAGAATGCTGGTTCCAGTGTATTAATAGAAACTACTGCAAAAACGGTCGGGGAATTTGAAGTCATTGATCAATTTCATTGTCTGCTGATGAAAACTATTTTCCTTTACCTCTCAAGCAGTTTCCCACTTCTCTAGGATACAAACCATAAAGAATAATAGAAAGCACCTTTTCATGCTGTATTTTTGTCTTTTATAAAGGAAGCTCTTCTATAAAGGAAGTTCTTCTATAAAGGAAGTTCTTCTATAAAGGAAGTTGTTCGATGAAGAGGACGTTCTGTAAAGGAAGTTGTTTCTCAAGATAATTTATCGTCGTTAGAACAAATATATGTATATATCTGCATCTCTGCAAGTTTCGACAAAACCAAAACTTTAACCTAAAATCTCAGGTCATGTTTTTAAATATCTTATTCAGAACGAGACTTTAATATATATATATATATATATATATATATATATATATATATATATATATATATAATATTAGTGGAAAATATACATACATATGCAAAATATATAAATACCCATACATGTATATTTTTAGAAAAAAAACTCCAAGAGGAAGAATCCAGGTAGAACCCAATGTCTAGGACAGAGTAAGGATATAATAAAAAGGCTTAAACACTAATATTCCATGGTCATAATTTATTCCATTGGAATCGTAAATACGATCCAATTCATCAGACCTACAAATTCAAAAAGAAAAACAGAAAAAAAGAAAACAGAAAAAAAAAAACAGAAAACAGAGTTGTTTTTTTCTGTTTTCTTTTGAATTTAGGTCTGATGAATTGGATCGTATTTACGATTCCAATGGAATAAATTATGACCATGGAATATTAGTGTTTAAGCCTTTTTACTATATATATATATATATATATATATATATATATATATATATATATATATATATATATATATATATATCATTTATGGCGTCAAACCCTTTCAGAAATATCTAAACTCTCATTTTTAGACAAATTCTTTGACAGATCAATGAGTAAAAATGGTTTCATTTGTCGGAAGCATTTAGATGTCAGTGATGACCATTTGTCTTCAAAACTTGGGAAATGATGCTACAGAATAAGGAACATCGAATTGTACGCGATAAGAGAAACCACATAAGTTAAGGAATAGCAAATGGACAAAAAAATCCTTGCTTGTTAGTAACAGTGAACGACAGGAGTGAATGATTACATATAAAGTAATTGAACTTTATCTGCTGTTTTTATTTGTTTCTTATCATTAATTTTGGTCACTTCTTTTATTGCTTAAACGTCCTCTTTCCAGTTATTCTTTTTTAAAATAGAGGATGAGAAATTCATGAGTCTCAGAATGCCCTCTTTTGGTCATTTGACAGTTCTATTAGTTGCTGAGAGTGGGTTGTGTGTGTTAAGTGTATGTTATCTTTTAGTCTTTTGGGATTGTGTGATGTATGTGTTTATATTTTTGTCAGTTGTGTATATGTTTGAAATCTCAACACCTCTTCAATCTATCTATCTTTTGTGGATGAGAAATGTGGGTAGGGTTTAATTTATGGGATTTTATAATAATTTTATCTGTGTTGTTAAATTTGTGGTTAATTCCGTCTGGAAAAAATGTTTTGAGGAGCAAAATCCATTTGTTTTCATGCTCCTTTAGTATTTTTCTAAGATTATCTTTTCTGTCTATTTCTATTTTTTCAATTATAGTGAATTTTCCATGCTTTTAAAAATAATGTTTTTCTAGGCGGAAATTCACGTAATAATCTTTTGTGAAAAGCCGACAATCTGATTGTAGGTCTTTACAGAGATGATGGAATTATTTCCACCCCAAATAATAACGATCTCTATCTTCTAGAAATAGATGAAGGTTATAAGGGCTTTACAATACCTGTGTTTTAAAATTGAAATCTCATCTAACCTTAAAATGGTCATTTTCTTAAATATGAATTTCAACCTCTCTAACAACAAATTTAACCCATTTCATAAAGAAAATCAAACTCCTATATTATTGTCAACTCAGTCACCCGAATAATTAAACAAATCTATAATACTATAATCTAGACACCACAACTCAATTTCGAGACCATGGTTTAAAATGAATTTTAAAAATGAAAATCAATCTTGAAGCTATCTTTTTAGCTTTAATTGAAAGCTAAATGATTAAATTTACTATTTCCAGTAAATAAAAAAATTCGGGTTTATTTAAAACAGAAATTATAGAGATTGGAATGCTTGCTTTAAACAATCTTCTTACAAGCGGCCATTTTCTCACTTTTTAAGAAATTTAAAAATCTCCCCGCAAAATATGTGTCACGTTGACCAAATTTAAAGTTAAATGTTTTGAAACGAATATTACTTAGCATAAAAAATTAGTATAAAAGCATTTTTAACGACGTTTCCTGTTTTGTTCATTACTTTATTGAAGTTATCGACGTTATCGATAAGTTGACAGCTGGTATTAACAGAATTAACATAAATTTACTAAATCTAATTTAACCGGTTTTTCACTACGTAGTAATTTTTAGAAATTAACATATTTTCAGCAATTATCTAATATTTATTTTCTTTTAGTTGCATTTGAAGATGCTTTATGAAAAAATCATAAAATTAATTTTAATATTCAATAAATGAGATGAAACGCCGTGATAGAGGTAAAAATCAATAATTTATGAAATGTTATTTTATTTATTATTAATTTATATTTTTCATTTTATTCTTTATTATTAATCGTTATCATGATCTTTATTTTATTATTAAATTTTTGTAGCTCTTAAAATTTTATTATTAATTACATAATTGTTTAAACGGTTATTATTTTAACCTAATAAACAATATTTTAAATATATTGCTACTATGTGTAAAAGAGAAAAAACTTTCAGAATTATTTTGTGTTCCTGAAAAATGCCGTTTTTGTTTCCTACTTCCTCTTAATTTGGCTGATTTTTGAAATATATGTCCTACATAATTTAGTAATCTCCCACTTCATATTTGTTCAATTGAGAGTAGACAGTTACATCATTAAGATATGAAATCTTATAAAATGGATTTGAAAAACTACTGATGTAGTCAATGTATTCACAGTTGACACCATCAGTTTTCCAAATATGTTTGATTGTATGTCTAACTATGAAGCCAGTAAGTATTTCATGAAACTTAAGTAATAAATAACGAACTGGAGACAAGCGAATTTCTCTGTAAAAAGAGAACGGCTCTTAAAACACGTGACCTTTTCAGGATAATGGCACGTACAGACTATCATAGATGGAAAATGGGAATGCTTAAATTTTTAAAAAATTATTTAAAAAATATTGCTGCAAAACGACATATATTAATCTTTTCAGTTTTTGATTCTTAAGTAAATTTTCTACTTAATGATAATATCACCTAAACGACATACGGCAATGCTGAATTTTAAAAGATTTTGAATTGATTATAAATTATTATAATTAAAATTTTTAAAAAAATGAAAAACATTCTTGTAAAAATTCTTCCAAAAATCGGAAACATTTATTTCTTAAGACAATAGTGATCTTAATATTATTTATTCATAAAATCAATTAAAAGCTTTACTAATTAAATAATTTCATAGTTTTATTACATTTTTTTAGTTTACAATTCGGGGTAGATTTTCAGAAACCGAGCAAAAGTTTTTAAAAAACTTGATGATTTACATTCTCCAACGAACCTACTTTGATATATTAAAAGAAAGTCTAGATGTATAAATTAAGTTTTTAAAATTTCATGAAATTAAATAAGTGGGGTGTAATATAGGTAAAATAAATTACCAATATTTTCTAAAACAAAAAAAATTCAAAAATAATTTCCGTTATTTGTGAATAATCTCCGAGAGTTGCATTAAAATCCAGCAATTACTTGATTTTTGCAAGAATTTACAATCAATGTGTTTTTCACCGGAAAAAAGTGCAAAAACACTTTACTATGAAAATTAATTACGTTGCGGACGCAAAAAATCAGGATTTTTAACCAAAATTTCGAACGTGTTAGAAGGGTTTAAAAGATTTTTAAAAAATAATAAAAATATACCTTTGTCTATCCTTTTAATAATAAACTAAACATTTTCACGATAAACCTTTATTTCTATTAAGTTTTGGACCTTTTCTCATCATGGGTTCCATAGGCTGGTGTCATTCACATATTCTGACTGTCAGAATTTGTGAGTGACCCCATCCACCAGGAGTGATCAGCTAAGCAAAGATTTAATAGCGAAACTGATATAGGAGGAAGGTATCCATACAGGCGTTTATTTGTTGGGTGTTTCTTCCAGCTGATGCCAAATGCAACTCGTACCATTTTTGTGTATGTTCCGTCAAGTGTTCCTTCATGGTGTTTTGTCAGTGTCCATGTTGTTGAGCTAAAGAGTAAGATAGATAGATTCTCCCGTGGCCTTAAAGAAGTCCCTCTTAAGATTGTCAGAGTGGGAGGACTTCTGCATAATGCTCGAACCATCAAGAACACTCCTGCTCTTGCATCTGAGGATTTTGATGAATCTCTCAGTTGACTTGCTACCGAGGTAAAAAATGCTTGGACGGATTTGATGTTGTTGACGTTTTTCAATTTAATTTCTTCTTGTTGGTTGTGGCTGATAAATACTGTTTTGACAGCATTAATGTAAAAAAAAAATCTCGCTAGCCGCTTCTTCTATGAGATAGAAAGTTTGGTAGCCGTATCAATCGTGTCTAACAAAAAGGCAAGGTCATCGGCGTAATCTACGTCTGTTATTTATTTATTTGCTGGGTGACGGGAACTTCTTGTTTTCAAAGATGAACTCCATATCTGTATTTAGATCAGCGGATGTTCGCAGGCCATAATCTAGGCACAGAATAAAAAGTAAAGCATCTGCTTGCAAGATTCCCGCGACAACGTTGAAAAACAGCGTATCTCCATCGGTAGATCGGACGAGGGGTCTTATACGACATCATGATGTTTGATACTGTCTTGCGGGATCCTATATGCTAACATGATCTCTTCGAGTTTGACACGATGGATTAAGTCGAAGGCGTTGGAGAAATCGACAAATACAAGAAAAGCTTTGAGTTTCTTGGCTTTTACACCCTCAATTATACGGCGGATAATTAAAATTTGGCCAACTGTTGATCTGTTATGTCTGAAACCGTTTTAGTTTTTGCAGAGAATTTTTTCCAGCTCAGAGCGGATGCGATTTAATAAGAGCAGATTGTATATTTCGGAGGCTATTTTGGTGAGTGTTATCCCTCTCTAGTTTGTTGTTTTGCCAAGGTCTTCTTTCTTTGGAAAGGCGAGAATACAACCAACTTTCTCTCCAGCGCTCATTCGGTGTTGATTGATAAATTTGATTGCAAAATATGAGTAACTCATTGTCAAAGTCATCTGACAACCAGGCCTCGGCATGGATGTTATCAAGTCCACAAGATATTTTACGTTTTATTTGCTTCTTTGCAGCTGTCATTTCGTCAATGTTGAAAATTCCTTTCATGATGTGAATTCTTGTTCGATTATTCTTCGCGTGTGTTTCTCTGTAATTGTGGAATGCTTGCCAAGCAGGTCTTCAAAGTGATTTTTCCATTTGTGAATCCTCTTATTTTGCTCAATAGCCTTTATCTTGGATTTGCTACAGCTGTTTCGACCACTGATTTCATTGACTGTTTTCCATGCAGTCGCTGCTTGCTTGTTTACAGATGCATTCGCAATAGTATCGATTTTGACTGGTATGAATGCTGTTTGTTCCAAGACATATGTTTCTTTGAGAGCAACTTGAGCGTTTTTATTCTGTGCAGATTTTTTTTTTTCAAATCTGTTCGTTTCTTAATTACCTCTTCAAATTTCCATATTTTTGGGTGTCAGGATTATTTCATCTGATGCCTGTGCACAGGTTTGTACAAAGTTTTTATATGCTGAAGTTGCAGAGTTTTCAATGTTCTCATCTTGACGAACGTTGGAACGGTTTATAAAAGAAATTTTGAACTAGTTGGCGATGTCCCTGTTGTGCAATGCAGACTAATCATATAGTTTTTTTTTTGTTTTGTTTTGGGCTTGTTGTCTTTGAGACAAAGTTGAATGGTGGCAGTGACAATGCGATGGTCTTGGCTGACTCTACTGAAGTTGAAAAGTTCACAATATACCGCACTGTTGATTCACTTTTTATTGATAAGAATAAAATCAATTTGACATTTGAAACCGTTTCCGTATGTAAACATCCATTTCTTTTCTATTCTCTTCAGATATTTTGTGTTCAGACCGACCATTTTTGGTCTCCGTTATAAAATATTAGGGGTTAAAGGGTTCCATGCAGAGGGGTAGTACCATTCTGAGATGGCCTCCCATGGCGTCCTTGACTGGTCCCCATGCACCCAGCACTATGTGAAGCGTCTCAAAGCACTTTGGTGCAGCTACAGTCTGTAGTTAGCCTCTCTATAGTGAATGACCGTCCGTGCGTGGCGAAGAGCCACACCCTTCATGAGGTAACCCCGTTAATATGCATTACTCATAGACAGAACACGGCGGATCTAGAGGAGTCCAACCTCGATAAAAAATCCCACTATTCTTTACGTGCAGTTACATTTCCTGTGGCGAACATCGACAAGCGGATGACAGAGAGAATGTAGCAGTTTCGTGAAAGATCATCTTGTATGTAAACCCGGAAGCTGCCTTTGTCCAGTTAGCGGAGAACCGTAATACATCTATAGTAGCGGCGCACATAGGTGTCATTAGGAATCAAAAGTTTCGATCGACAGTTGCTAAATATTTAAGCTCGTACTGCATCGCTCGTCGCGAGGGTAAAATAGGCGCATGTCCTGCAAATCTGGCATGGTATGCAGTCGAAAAGCCACCTACCGTGACAAAAACAAGTCTACTGAGGTGGAAACAAAAGACCCACGTTTCTATGTCCAACACCAGAACACTATCCAGATCGGGGAACTTGCTGTTGCAATCGTAAATTACAAGCAAGATATCCTTTCTGTCCAAGATGTTCTTCTGAAACGTCATGACGTCGTAAAGCATGGGCACGCATCACCTCTTCAGCCACAAAAAAATTACGCCAATGAACTGGTTGGAGGATTTGGTATACTAACGATCCCTAAAGCCGAAAAAGACTTTGAACCACTATTTATTGTTGCGTCATTCAATTGAAACCCCAAGTTTTTTTGTTTTTTTTGCTACGACCCCCCTCCAAAATAGATGAATGAACGATAATGAATCAGAGCATTGCTACAATGACGTATCTTCTCTCATTCGACACATACCTCATCATAATGTCACAATGATCGGTAGAGACTTCAATGCTAAACTGGGTAAAAATGACGACAATGAACACTCATTCCATGAAAACACAAACAGAAAAGGAATGCTGCTGCATAATGTTTCATCAGTCTATACTGCGCACAAGTGAAGGTGCCTAAACACTAAATTAATAAATTATCGTCTAACAAAAAATCTGCAATGAGAATAAAATGACTTATAACGAAGCCCTCAATAAAAATATTTTTAAAAAAAAACTGGTTTACCAGGAAACTTTAAAACATCCAAGTAATAAAACTAAAAAGAAAGAAAAACAATATGTTTTAACCCACCTTTTTGTAAACTATCTAAAATAAATATTGACAGATAATTTCTAAATTTAATCGACAAACATTTTAATCGTCATAACACTCTACAAAACATTTTCGATAGAAAAACTCTAGAAATCAGTTATTCCTGTATTAACAAAATATATAATATTATTAACTCACACACAGCCTATTATTAAAATTATTTTATGACAGCAAGGCACCAGAACACAAGCCTCCTTGTAATTGTAGAACCGAAACTGCCCAGTTGAAGGCATCTGTAATTCGGAAAATGTGGTATCCCATTCTACCATTTTTCTGAAATAAAATATCAATGATAAAAATATATACATAGGGAAACCCGCTGGTAGATGTAAACAGAGACTTTATAATCACCGGTATTCATTCTTCTTTAAGATACCAAAATGCTCTATCCAAAAATTATTAGAAACTTAATGATAGAGGCTTCACCCCACACATTAAATGGGATATCATCTGTCAGTCTCAGACTCCCACCAACTTCTGGGGTAGATGCAATCTAGGCATATAAGAGAAAATTATATTGATTATATATAAAAAGGCTGACCAATTGTTGAATCAAAGAAACGAACTTCAAGTGTAAACACAAGAACAGATTTAAAATTCCCGAAAAACATTGACTTTGGAGAATATACACTTGAAGTGTTGATTCTGTTTTATATGGATACTAACATGTAGCTGTACATCTATTCACAATTTTTGTATATGACCATATATGTGATTTCTTTAAGCAATTCACCCCAAGCAAGGCGGGAGTGCCGCTAGTACGCAAGAGGCTTCTAGAGTGTAAGGCGAAAGGAGGAGGATAACAAGAAGAACGAAGATCAAGGCAACAGAAGATGTCGATTGACATTACATTTAAATATTTGAAGGTTATAGTTATCAGGGAAGCCGGTTAGAAGAACCGAGTTCCATTGTCGGAAAGTGCGAGAGAATAAGCTCTTGGAGTATAAGAGGCGGTTACATTTAACTATTTCAACAGTAAAAGCATGGAACCGACATGCCAACCTAGTAGCACGCTTAAATTAATGCAGTCGGAGTACCAGTAAAGATAGCTCGTTAGAGCAGATGCTATTAAAATTTTTATAGAAAAAAAACAGAGTGAAGCCACATTACGCCGATGAGAAATTGACTGAAGTCGAGACCCCAACTCAGGAGCGATCATATTTCATATCTGTCTTTGGATTTTGTCGAGAACATCCAGATGAACAGTGTGTGTGCCATATCATATATGGCAACATTATCCCATGCATGGGCGAATGGTAGATTTGTAGATGTGAACGATGGATTCAGACGAGAAAAACCTTCTGGCGCGACACAGACAACCAACTTTCCTTACGGTAGATGCAGCACTTGATTCAATGTAGTTGTTCCACATCAGATCAGTGAAGAACGTGAGGCCAAGAAGGCACAGTGGTGCTCTCTTAGAATTGAGTAACAACCAAAATGATAGAAGTCAAGGATATTTCTCTATGGTAAGTAAATGATAACAGTTCCGTTTTTTGGATGCATTAAAACACACACACACACACACACACACACACACACACACACACACATATATATATATATATATATATATATATATATATATATATATATTACAGCAAAAAACAACAATTACCTCAACGTTGTATACTCAAGCCGTTCTGTATTACGCGGCTATCATCAGCCCCCAAGTGTCTGTCTGGAGTATTACTTACAATCTATAAATCTATTAATCAACTAATTTACATTAATCTTAACGAGTTTAAGTTTAAATACCTCATCGCCTATTAAAAAAATATTGGACACTTGTAATACAAATCTATTCACTGTGAATCCCAGAAAAAACACACTTGGGAATCTTATAAGAAACGCCACATCGTAGGAACTGATATCAAACTACCAGCAACAATAAATAAACTCCAACCTCAGACCGCTTCCCAAACCCCGTTAAGATAGATTACGCCCCCACCAGTCGCTAACACAAACCCATTCTCATTAACAGGGCGTCTACCAGAGGAGGACTGACATTGAAAATAAATTTAACACAATGATCCGAGACAGGTATTTAGAACGGCTTGAAGAATTTTTTTTTTTTTGTTTCTTGCTGTCCTATGCCCTGGTATAATAAATACATTTTTCGAGCTCTCTGTGGATCAGTTTTAATAATTAATATTACTAGGAACCACTCGGGTTATATACCAACGGAGCGATTACCTGTAATATATATATATATATATATATATATATATATATATATATATATATATATATATATTACTTTACCGACAGATTTTGCTGCTTAAATATTATTTTTTATGGAAACTCATGTTTGATTAGACACTGCAGTTAATTATTAACCGGATTTTTTTTATTATTATTATTTTTTTTGTTTATCGGCCTGAATATTCGAGAAGAGTACATATTCTTCTCTAATAAATTGAATAATGTGTTGAATAAATATACGTAGCCACTAGGCAAATGACGCTTAAGTAATATATATATATATATATATATATATATAGGCATATCTGATTGAAGAAATTACAAACATTATGTCTGTTTATTTTTATGATAATCCTTTTATATTCACGAATATTTTTCGTATCATATAATTGTAATTATTATTATTATTATTCTATTGTAATATAGTAAAATAGTATATTTACTTATATACCTATATAGTTAATAAAGTTATTCACATTCATTTAATTTAATTTAAAGCGTTAATCTTCTTTGTAAACAAATAAGCATTGTTCCATATCTTTTAATTTTAACCCATTAATCTTGTTTGGCCGTCAGTAAACACTGCATTTATTTTCATTACATAGTCCTGAAAATATCGGAGTTTACAATGGCAGAAACGCTAATCCGATTATTCATGATATTAGAAATTCATTTACCTCCTTCTTGATTTTGCAGCCACTCAAATTCAGTACGCCGCTTACTTGCCTTTGGAAGATGTGCATCACGGAAGAACTTCTGCATCTATTCTCTATTTTCTTCAGTCAATCATTCTCTATCTAAAGTCACCATTATATGAGACTGCACACCGTTCTGTAAGTTACGATAACGTACATCACTGGTCGTTTAATAATTCTTGTTAGATATATAAATTTTTCTCATATTAGACAAGGGAGTCATTGGGTTTGGAAAATTCAGACTCACGCCGAGATAACATTCACCATCAAAATCCAGACTAAGACAAAAAGTTCGAGTTTGTGTTTAATGGAAATACAAATTAACATTTTTTTATTGCAATGCGATGTAATCTGTGCAACCCCCTTTCCGAGCAAAATGACTGTTGCATTTAGACTATTCTATGGATGCAATGGAAAGGGACATGAGCTTATTTTTACTCGGAAAAGAAACTGACCACTAATTAATTTCACCCTTGACCCCTATGTAGAAAACCAGAAAACGCAAACGATCAGTGTGTTTGCCTGGCAAATTCTTCCAATCATTTCGCACTCTACAGACTTAACTAAATGTTCACCTGATACAAGGTACAAGAGTCATATATGTTAAGGTATCAATGAATGAGTTCTTTCGATGGACATAAGAGTAGTAAAGACGTGTAGGTTATGAGAATATGTAGATAGATAACGTTGACAGGAGATTGGAGAGGTTTGTGTATTGAGCGAGGAAGCCACTTTCTGTGACTCTGTTCCACAGATTAGCAGTTCTCTGGGAGATGCTGTCTGAATATAACTTCTTACTTACAATTCGAATGAACATGCGTATGTGGCATGAAAGATCTTAGTTATGGAATAGTTATATAAAGTAGTTATAGGATTAAGGTGAATAAAAGTTTGTCATTTGATTGATGTTACTTTCAGCATCCCGACTCCATCCGTCTCAAACCCTCGGTCACGATGATTTGTGACTTCGTTCTAATAAAACCACCGACTGCTCCCAAGGATTCCGTTTACTCAATTTCACTGACAAGGCTTGGGTCAACCCGTGATATGGTTCTCAGGCACTTTCCAACGGTGTTGCACGCTGGGATCGCCTATTCCAGACCGAGAGCATCAAGAAGTTATCTTCCTGACAAATCAACCCTGGTGAGATTCGAACCTGTGTCTCATGGTCAGAAAGCGAACGTTCTAACCACTTGGGCACACACACACAGACACACACACACACACACACACACACACACACACATACACATATACTTATTTATCATTACTGGGCTATTCGTTTTTTATCTGGTTTGGTGGTATCATACGTATTATTTGTAGGAGGTTAGATTTATAATTAAATTTATTTATTATTTAGTTAGAATTTACGTGCATATGTCTCTATTTATGTAAGGAAACGCACACATCTATGCACATACACACACACACACACACACACACACATATATATATATATATATATATATATATATATATATATATATATATATATATATATATATATACATAAACTTAAATTAGTTGTATAAAGTAGTTCTAAAGCTCTGTACTAGTGGAACTAAGAATGGAGCTCGTTTGATTACTTGCAATGGAGATAACAATAGGCTTGCGACGCTTCTTTTTTGTGGAACAGGGGCTGTAGAGTGGGGAAGAATTAATCAAATACAATGAATCAACTGTCGCTTGACATACTAACTGTCAGGATTTTCAATTCTCGGTAGTGGATGCGCACTGCTGATGAGTCCCAAATATAGGACGAAACGGCCGTCCAGTGCTTTCTGCATTCTGATGAGGTTTCTTTCAGACTCGATGAATTACTTAAATATAAGTATCAAATCCTCCTGATAATTTATATATATATATATATATATATATATATATGTGTGTGTGTGTGTGTGTGTGTGTGTGTGTATGTGTGTGTTTGTATATATGTTTTATGAAGTATTACATGTGAACTGAAAGAGATAGATAGAGTAGAAGTTACGAACATATTAAATCTCAGTGTGACATATGTGAACAGAAAGAGATCGATATATTTTAGCATGTATCATTAGATTTCAAACACTTAGCTAACACGTACTTTGCTTGTTTCAGTCAGGGTTTATTAATTATAAAAATCGTCTGGGTTCTGCAATAATTTCCTTCTTCAAAAAATCAAATACTGTGAAACCAGGCATAATCGATAGGGAAAAGACACCGAATGGAATATAAGCAAAACTTGTAAAACAATAATATTAAAAGTCATTTGTGATTTACGTTTCCTCCTTATATTTGAACGTATCTATCGATTTTCGGTTTAGTCTATTTTCATCGAGTATTCCAGATTCACAAACATTATGTTGCAATTAAGATCAGTACATGAATCGTTCCGTGGATTTTGTAAAATTAATTGTAATTGTAAAATTCTTTTGTGATTAGCGTTTCCTCTCAAAACTATATTTGTCTGTATAGTCTAAATTCTTTGCGTATTCTCAGACGCATCAACATTTTCTCAAGATTAAGTATATGAATTCTTCTTTGGGTACGTGGAATTTTCCATGTCGATTAAACTTCGACACAGGTCAAATATTTTCTTCTACTTAAAATCGAATACGGTATAATCGATACGGAAATGACACCGAATGAAATATGAGCAAAAATGACGAAAAAGGAAATATAAAAAATCGTTTGTGATATCCGATTACACTCAAGACAATATTTGACCGTCTCTCACGATTGTCTGTTTTGTCTATTTTCGTAGAGTATACTAAGACTAATAAATATATTTTTGAGATTAAGATCATTACAATAATCCTTCCGTGGGTTTCTGTCATTTTCCTGTCGATTGCCCAGCGAGGTGCCGATTTTTCGAGTTTGAGGTCAGTATACAAATACATTAACGGATTGAAGAATCTGAGAGCCGAGTTCGCATTCCAGTCGAATCCATTACATTCACTTACGTGCTAATATCCTTGGGAAAGGTATGAATCCACATCTTCTCGTTCCAGTTATGGATAAATAGCAGGAAAGACCAGGTTCTATAGACTTGGATAACAACTGTACTACCGCAGAAAGAAACTGCGGGAAAAAATCGTCAGTCATGAGTCGAAAGATACATGATAGTCTAAAGGTTTGTCACGCATAACACAAAACTGACTGATACCAATACATCGGAAGTTGCCGATTTTTTGAGTCTAAGTTCAGTATGCGAGTACTTCGTTTGTTTCGGGTTATTTTCCTGTCGATTTCCCAGAGAGCGGGGGCGAACTTTCTTGTTTTCTGTCAGTGTTTGAGTACTTTGTTTGGTTCGTCTAATTTTCCGTATCGATTTTATTTTATTTGAGTATTCTCAGATTCATAAACATTTTTACGACATTAAGATCAGTAAATCAATTCTTCTGGAAATTCGTGTCATTTTCCTGTCGATTTCACAAAAAGAAAGGCCGATTTTTCTGAGACCAAGATCAATATAGGAATACATCTTTTGGTACGTCTCATATTCCTGTCGTTTCCCACTCTCAGGGGCCGATTTTTCGAGTTTGAGATCTGTATATGAATACGCCGTTTGGTTCGTGTCATTTTCCTGTCGATTTCCCAAAGAGGAGGATTTTTTAATCTGAGGTCAGTATACGAAAAATTCGCTTGCTTCGTGCCATTTTCCTGTCGATTTACCACAAAGTGGAGCCAATTTTTTGAATGTGAGGTCAATATACGAATACATCGTTTCGTTCGAGTAATTTTCCGTGTCAATTTCAATCCTGTATTCTACGACTCATTATTTTTTCGAGATTAAGATTAGTACCTTAATTCTTCGGGGATTCTTGTTGATTTCCGACAGAGAGCGACCGATTTTTTGAGTTTGACATCAGTATAGAAATACATCGTTTGACTCGTGACATTTTACTGTCGATTTCCCACAGCGTGAGGCCGATTTTTCGAGTCGAAGTTCTGTATATGAATACTTCGTTGCTTCCTGTAAATTTACGTGTAGATTTTATACGAATATTCTCAGACTCATGAACACTTTTTCGAGATTAAGATCATTTCATGAATTCTTCCGTGGATTTTCGATTTTGTGGTCAGTATACGAATAATTCACTGGCTTGGTGCAATTTCCCATGTCGATTTTATTCGAGTATTCTCGGATTCATAAATATTTTGTCGAGATAAAGATCGGAATATGAATTTTTCCGTGGATTCGTATAATTTTCCTGTCGATTTCCCACAGAGGTGGACCTATCTTCGGGTTTGTTTTCAGTATACGTATATTTCATTTGATTCGTGTCATTTACCTGTCGATTTCCCACAGAGGGGGCCGCTTTCTGGAGTTTCTTATCTGCATATGAATACATTGTTTGGTTCGTGTAATTTTCCGTATAGATGAATATTTGGTCGAGATTACGATCAGTACATGAACTATTCCTGGATTCGTAGCATAAACTTGTCGATTTCCCACAGAGAGGGACCGATTTTTTGAATCTTAAGTCAGTATGCGAATGCTACTTTTGGTCCATACCATTTTCATGTCGATTTACCACTGAGATTTTTTCGAAATTGAAGTTGTTATACAAATACTTTGTTTGGTTCTTGTTAATTTTGTGTCGATTTCAATGAAGATCTGATTTTTCGAGTTTGATGGCAGTATACGAATACTTCCATTGTTTTGTGTTTTTCTCCGTGTGGATTTTATCTGAGCATTCTCGGACTCATAAAAAATTGTGTCGAAATTAAGATCAGTACATGAAATCTTCTGTGGAGTTGAGTCATTTTCCTGTCGATCTCCACAAACAGATGTTGATTTGAGTTCAACATACGAATACATCTTTTGGTTAGTGTTATTTTCCTCTCGCTTTCCCTCAAAGAGAAGCCGATTTTTCGAGTTTGAAATCAGTATATGAATATTCCGTTTGGTTCGCGTAACTATCCATGTCGATTTTATTTGAGCTTTCTCAGACTCATAAAATTTTGTCAAGATTAAGATCATTACATGAAATCTTCCTTGGATTCGTGCCATTTTTCTTGATTTCTCACAGTGAGGAGGGATTTTTCGAATTTGAGGTCTCTATATGAATAATTTGCTTGATTCGTGTCATTTTCTTGTTGATTTCCCACAGATTGGTGCCTGTATTTCGAATTTGATACCAGTAAATGAATACTTCGTATGTTTCTTGTAATTTTCCGTGTCTATTTCATTCGAATATTCTCAGATTCACGAGAATTTTGTCGACATTATGATCATACATTAATTCTTTCGTGGATTCGTATCAATTCTCTGTCGATTTCCAACAGAAAGTTGCCGATTTTTTGAGTTTAAGTTCAGTATACGAATAATTCGTTTGGTTCGTGTCATTTTTCTGTCGATTACCCACAGAGCGGGTGGGGGCCGATCCTTCTTTTTTTCTTTTCAATATTTGAATACGTCGTTCGATTCGTGCAATTTTCCGTGTCGAATTTAGTCGAGTATTCTCACTCATAAAAACTTTGACGAAATTAATAGTAGTACATGTATATTCTTCTATAGATTCATGTCATTTTCATGTCGATTTCTAACAGAGAGGGGCGGATTTTTCGAATTTGAGAACAGTATACGAATATATCGTTTGATTCTTGACATTCTTCCTGTGACTTCACACAGAGAGTAGCCGATGTTTCGAGTTTGATATCTCTATATGAATACATTCGTGTAATTTCCCCTATCGATTTCATTCGATTATCTTCAAACTCATAAATAAGTTTTCAAGATTACAATCAGTACATGAATTCTTCCGTGGATTCGTGTCATTTTCCTCTCGATTTGCCAAAGACACTGGCCAATATTTCGAGTCTGAGATCAATAGAAGAATATTTATTTTGGTTCGTGTCATTTTCCTGTCAATTTTTCACGGAGAATGGCCGATTTTTTAAGTTTGAGGTCAGTATATGAATACATCGTTTGGTTCGTGTAATATTCCGTGTTGATTTTATTCGAGTATTCTCAGATTCATAAAAAAAATTTATCGAGATTAATATCAGTACAATAATTCTTCCGTGGATTCGTGTTATTTTCCTGGAGATTCCTCACAAAGTCAGTCGGATTTGGGGGTTTAAGTCAATATATATATATATATCGTTTGCAAGTGTCATTTTCCAGTCGATATCACATAGAGAGGGCCGATTTTTCGAGTTCGAGATCAGTATTTCAATACTTTGTATTGTTCGTGTAATTTTCTGTGCCCATTTTCTTCAAGCAAAATTTTGTCGACATGAAGATCAGTACAGGAATTCTTCCGTGAATTCATGTAATATTCCTGTAGATTTCACCCAGAGAGAGGTCAAATTTTCGAATTTGATGTCAATATACGAATATATCGTTTGGTTCAGGGATTATTCCTGTCAATTTCCTCGATATTATAAGTTTAAAAACAGAATATGAATACTTTTGGCTCGTGTCATATTCCTATCCGTTTCCCAGAGACGGGCCAAAATTTCGAGGTAAAGATCAGTTTATGAATACTTCTTTTGATTCGTGTAATATTCCTATCAGTTTCCCAGAGACGGGCCTATATTTCAAGGTTGAAATCAGTTTATAAATACTTCTTTTGATTCGTGTAATATTCCTATCAGTTTCCCAGAGACGGGCCTATATTTCAAGGTTGAGATCACTTTATGAATAATTCTTTTGGTCGTGACATATTCCAAATGGTTTGCCAGAGACGGGTCTATATTTCAAGGTTGACATCAGTTTCTGAATACTTCCTTCGGTCTGAACAGACACAGGCCTGTATGTCAAGGTTGTGATCAGTTGATGAATAATTCTTTGGTTCTTGTGCGATTGCAATCAGTTTCCCAGAGACTACACTATATTTCAAGGTTGAGATCATTTTATGAATACATCTTTTGGTTCGTGACATATTCCTATCGGTTTCCCAGAGTAGGCCTGTATTTCAAGGTTGAGATATGTTTATGAATTCATCTTTTGCTTCGTGCCATATTCCTATCGTTGTCCCAAAGCCAGGATTATATTTCAAGGTTGAGATCAGTTTATGTATACTTCTTTTCTTTCGTGTCATATTCCTATCAGTTTCCCAGAGACGGGCCTCTATTTCAAGGTAAATGTCGCTTTATGAATACTTCTTTTGATTCGTGTTAAATTCTTATCGGTTTCCCAGAAACGGGATTATATTTGAAGGTTGAGATCATTTTATAAATACTTCTTTTGGTTCGTGTCATATTCCTATCGCTTTCCCAGAAACGGTCCACTATTTGAAGGTTGAGATCATTTTATAAATACTTCGTGTCATATTCTTAATGGTTTCCCAGGGATGGGCCTATATTTCAAGGTTGAGATCAGTTTATGAATACTTCCCTTTTTTCGTGTAATATTCCTATAGTTTTCCCAGAGAGAGGACTCTATTTCAAGTTTGAGATCATTTTCTGATTACTTCTTTTGGTTCGTGTAATTTTTCTTGTCAGATTTTCTCGAGTATTCTCTGACTCATAAAAAATTTGTCGAGATTAAGATCTATACATATGTTCTTCCGAGATATGTGTCATTTTCCAGTAGATTTCCTGTAGTCAGTGGCCGTTTTTTGAGCCTGAGTTCATTATAGGTATATTTCGTTTATTCTGTCACCTTTTCTTGTCAATTTCCGCGTCTGATATCAATATATGAATGCCTCTTTTTGTTGGTGATATTTGCTGTATCGGTTTTATTTGCGTATTCTCACACTCATACTAATTTTGCTGCGTAAATGATCAGTACATGAATTCTTCCTTGGATTCGTTGTATTTTCTTGTCGAATTCCCACAGAGAGGGACCGATCTTTTGAGTCCGAGTTCAGTATTCGAAAGCTTCTTTTGGTTTGTATCATTATCGTTTCGACTTCCCACAGAGTGTGGCCACTTTTTCCAGAGGTCTGCATATGAATACTTCGATTTTATTCGTGTACTCTCAGACTTTGTCGTGATTATGTTAAGTACATGTACTTTTCCCTTGATCCGTGTCATTTTTTCAATTTGAGTTCAGTATACGAATACTTCTTTTGATTTCGTCACATTTTCCTGTCGATTCCCGACAGAAAGGGGTTGATTTTCTGAGTCTGATATCAGTATATGAATACTTCTCCTAATTTCCCGTGTCAATTTTATTCGCATATTCTCATACTCATACATTTTTTTTAAATTTAAGATCACTACATGAGTTCTTCCTTGGTTTTGTCGCCTCTTTTTGTCGATATACCACAGAGAGGGGCCCATTTTTTGAGTCTGATTTCAGTATATGTTATGGGGTCCACCCCTTTTTCATACAAGTGGACTCGACCAGTGTGTACTTGTACTGCTGCCAATGAATACCCCAGTTAGACGGGAGATACACTGATACAGTGAGAGTGTGAGGTAACCGCTTTGTAGGGGTCACAGTTGCGAGCACGTAGACTCAGAAGGAAGTCATACATCGATACTGAATTTCCCAGACTGTATATATATTATTATTGCTACTAACCGCATTTCTGGATCTACTAACCGTATTACCAATTGTATTATTACGTCAATATATTCATTTGCTATATTTCATTCCTGCGTTTGTCATTCATTTGAGACCGGATTTCATCTCGGAATCCACAACAGTATAAATATAATTTGGGGGGGGGGGATCGTGTATTTCTCCCTTTCGAATTTAATGGAATATTTTCAGACTCATAAAAGACTTGTGTGGATTTACCTTATTGACAAGCAGTATTTTTTTCTTCTTCTTAAAATCAAATACTGTCCCACCATTTATCTTCGATATGTAAATGTCACCGAATAGAATATAAACGACAATTGTGACACGATAATTGTAATTTACCGTTTACTCTCAAGACTCTATTTGACCGCCTCTCTCGAATTTCTATTTAGTCTATATTCTTCGAGTATTCTCAGATTTATTTCAAGATGAAGGTCAGTACATGAATTTTTAGTGGGTTCATTTTATTTTTCACATTCGTGATGGGCCAATTTTTATACTTCTTCGCATATTCCGTGTATTCATGTATTTTCGCCTGTCGATTGAACTTCGGGTCCGGTCGACTTATTCTCTTTTTGAAATAAAATGCTCTCATACCAATTATAATCGATATGTAAATCAAATCGAATGGAATATAAGCAACAATTGTTATACAACAATTGTAAATATTGTTTGAGCTTTCCGTTTCCTCTCAGGGCTATATTTGACTGTCTCGATTGGCTATTTATTCTATATTGATCGCCTATACAGTGGGGCTATGATAATTTTTTAGCCACCCTTAATTACAGCAATTTTGGTTTGTGTAATAACGTCTCTTTTTTTTCAGACAATACCGTGTTAGTATCAAGTTACTCTCATCTATGAATGATAGTTGATTTATATTTTGCAATGAAAGTTCGCGGAAGTAAGAAAATTAGTGAATTTCAGCAAGGGCAAATAATAGGATGGCATCAGTGTGCCTAATAGAGAAATTGCAAGGTTTTTTCAGGTTAATCGTCAAAGGGTTAACAATATTGTCAAGAAATTTAATAAAGAATGCTATTGTCGTGTGGAACAATGTCCAAGAAGACCACGCATCGTGTCTGAGTGAACGAAAAGGGCGCTAAAGAGGGATGACAATTGAAACCGTCATCGGAATTTCAAAGATGTCGCCAACAGCATGGAAATGTCGCCATATGCGGTGTGAAACTCTAAATGAACTAGATTATCAAAGAAGAGTTGCAAGAAGGATCCATTGATTTCAGAGGCTAACAGGAACCTTCGTATAGACTGGGCAAGAGAACTCAATAGAAAAGATTTTGAATTTTGGTAGTCTGTAATTTGGACTGATGAAAGTAAATTCTGCCAATATTCGAACTCGAGACAGGTTTAGGTTTGGAGAAATCAGAATGAGACTTGGAACACTGAATGTCTGCAGGCGACCGTGAAACATGGAGGGATTGGAGTAATGGTGCGGGTGCTGTCTGGTTTGGATGGAGATCTGAGCTGATTCTTGTTGATGTATGGTTCAATGGTTCAAAACCCTGTCAAATATTAGAGAAAGGACAATTCCCACTATTTGAAACCAGTCAGATTGACAAGAATGTCAACCTTTATAAAGAAAATGGAGCGCCATTTCATACAAGCTAAGTAGCAAAGGCCTGGAAGGAATGAAGTTACTCCGATGGGTAGCCCGAAATCTTGACATAGATCAAATAAAGCACGTTTGGGAGCACCTCTGCACCGAAAACTTTGAGAGCGTACAACCAAAATCATGTAAGTGAAACCCTTAAAGAAGCATTGCTAAAAAAGTGGTGAAATATGGATCAGACGATTCTTGTAGATAACTTGATCAAATCCATAAAAATCGAATACAAGCACTGAAACTAGCAAATTGAGGACCTACTCCATACTAGTTCCAAATAGTGTTTATTTATGCTGAGTAGGGATTACGTAATTAAATTTTGAAATTGGATGTAGTTTATTTCTCCTGGTTAAAAACTTTTCTTAGGCCACTGTACTCAGACACATAAACTTTTTATCATGATTAATATCAGTACATGAATTGTTGTGTGGGTTCGTGTAATTTTCCCTGTCCATTGAGCTTCGAAACGACCATTTTGTTTTTCTTTTTTCTAAAAGGCAAGTGCTTTCACACTATGTATTATTGATAGGTATATGTCATCGAATGAAACAATTTTGACAACAATTCTAAATATGGTTTGTGTTTTCCGTTTCTTCTCAAAACTATATATAACCGTCTCTCTCGATTGGCTCTTTATAGTATATTCTTCGAGGATTCTCAGACAAATAAATAATTGTCGTTATTATGATCAATACATGACTGCTACAATGTAATCGTATAATTTCCCCTTTCGACTGTGGTAAGAGTTGGAGCGATTATTTTCTTCTTCATAAAACAAATACTGCGACTCCATGTTTAATTGATCGTTAAATGACACGGAATATGAGTCACGATTGTGACATAGCATATGTAAATATTGCTGGTGTTTCCGTTTCCACTCAAGATGTCATTCGATTGGTTATTTAGTTTATATACTTCGAGGATTCTCAGACATAAACTTTTTGTCGTGATTATGACCAGATATAATCAAATACCCTCATTTCATGTATAACCAATAGGTATGTGACACCGAATGGAATATAAGAAACAAATGTGATACAACAATTATAAATGTTTGTGTGTGTTAGTGTGTGTGTTTAACGTTTCCTCTCAAGACTATATTTGAACGTCTCTATCGATTCGTTATATAGTCCATATTCTTCGAGGATTTTCAGTAACAATTTTTTCGAGATTAAGATCAGTGCATGAATTCTTCCATGGGTTCGTGTAATTTTCTCTGTAAATCGATCTTCTTGACATGCAGATTGTTTTTATTTCTCCTAAAATCAATTGCTTTCACTCCATATGTAATCGATAGGGACATTACACCGATATAAGCAAGAATCATAAATAATGATTTTTTGACTTTTCCGTTTCCTCTCAAGACTATATTTGACCGTCTCTCTCGATTGTCGCTTTAGTCTATTTTTACGAGTATTCTTAGACTCATAAATATTTTGTCGATATTAAGGACATTACATGAATTCTTCTCTGGGTTCGTGTAATTTTCCCTTTCCAACGAACATCGTGACGGGTCGATTTTTTTCTTCTTGTTCTTAAAATCAAATACTCTCATTTTTTTTTTTTAGGTGCCTTCAATGAATTTTGAAAAGGAACGACATTCTTGAAGATTTAATTTTAACTTTGTTTGAAAACTAAATGATAATATTTACTATTTCCACTAAGTAAAATATTCCGGTGCATTTCAAACAGAAATTAGACAGGTTTGAATCTCAAATGTTTGGCTGATTTCAGAAAATTTTCTGAAAAGCGGCCATTTTCTTAATTTTAAGAATTTTGTAAACAAAACAAAATTATCGATTGTAAAAATATTTCAAAATTAATATATATATTTGTGACACGTTATTTGCGTAAAATTAGCAAATGTAAAATTAAATTAATTTGATTTGAAATAAATATTATTATTTATAGCATAAAAATAATATATAAGCGTTTCTTAATGACGGGTCCTGTTTTTATTTGATCGTTTTTGATGTATCGATAACTTCACTGGTCTGGACATGTTGCAAGGATGAATAACGACAGCATACCTATGGTATTCATGTATAGCCAGACTGCAGTGCATAACGTACTGTTGGACGGCCATGGCTCTGGTATAAATACAAACTAAATAGTAGCCACTCAGCAATAAATATGCCTCATACTAACTTCGAGCGTGTTGCTGTGAATAGAAATATATGGAGATATTTATGAAAGATTAGTTTCAGAAATTTTAAAAGCCGTCTTATTGACCGGCTAGGAGACGAAAAACAACGGTGAAAAGCGTCATCAAATATTCTTTTTGCTATATCCAAAGATTATCGCTGTTGCACGATATGTGAACTTGTATTCAGGTTACTGGCGAGACTGAAGTGTCACATACGACACGAATATGAACCATGAATGTGGTTGTCGAATTCTCATACTTCGAAATATATATATTTAATATGCTTATCTAGAGAAGGCATAGTAAACTTAAAGTCTCTATATATTCTTTAGTTCCACACTTTGTTTATAACTATTGTGAGAACGGAACTATCTACATAATAGACTCTTCCAGGTCTATATTAAGTATGCGACACAACGCTCTAGACACAGAGATTCACAGAGACACAGAGAGACAGTGACAGCCGCGTACGACTACCAGTCTTGGACACTAACATATAGTAAGCTCCGCTTACACTATCTCTGTAACCTGTTGTTAATATATCTTTCTTGCATCTAATCCGTGTTCCGTGTTTTCCTTCTGTGGTCCCGACTTTGGCCCCACATCAATAACAAATATTTCCTTTAATACTTTGCTTAGTTTGTGAATGGTATATTTTTTCTATCCCAATGCGCCTGCTGATTTCTGGGTAACATTTTGCATCATCTATTAAAACACTTCCCTGATGTTTATAACCATTGGGCTATGGCTTTTGACATCTCCAATACATAGTTTGTATTTTCTGATTTTTCTCTTGATGATATTCATATATTAATCCTTTTTTAAAACTGACATTTTGTCGTAAGAATCGTAAGAATGTTGTCGGCATTTTCTGATCGTCATTCTACGACCAGAGAGTTGCCGATAAATACCGGAAGTAGGGAATGAAAATCTGACTAAATAGAATTTTGGCCAATGCGTGTTACATTTACACGTGTAAATTAACATATGGTGTTTTCTAAATGTAACTTAGGTTTTTCACAGGGCTGGGAGTATGATACACGGTGTGGATCGTACTCAGTATTCAGTCACGTTTGGTCTAACGAGTCGAACTTGCTAAACAGTGCACCACGTCGAATCAATCATTTTCGAATCGTAGCTTATACGCGGCACAAGAGCGAAGGTGAGGGGCACCCAGTGAGGATCGAAGTGACAACTCAGTCATAGTGGCACTAGCGAGAGAAATTGCTAACCAATACACCACGCCGAAGTGCCCGATTGGCAAATCAACATGCACACACACCCATATACACAGTATATATATATATATATATATATATATGAAGAAAATATCTGGAAAAACAAACAAAAATCCTTAGAATGTGATTATGTTGTTTTAATATGAATGTAATGTCGACGTCTGACGTTTCGGTTTAATAACCTTCTTCAGGACAATATTCATTAAAAATATACAATTAACATAATCAGTATAACTCGACGAAAACGATGGACATAAAAACAAATCTTATCCAAAACAGATAAATGAATTTTATATATATATATATATATATATATATATATATATATATATATATATATATATATATATATATATATATATATGTGTGTGTGTGTGTGTGTGTGTGTGTGTGTGTGTGTGTAATATATATATATATATATATATATATATATATATATATATATAGTTATGCACAGACAGACTGATTCGCTGTATCACAGCTATTTAGTGGACATCATATTGCTTACGGCCGTGATCTAAACCCGGCAGAGAAGGGAAATTTTAACATTTTCTATGCGAAATACGTCAGTAGCCGGGAGATCTCAATTCCATATACATAAATAAAATACAATGTCCATCTGCGTGGCCACGTGCTTAGAACTTTCCCTTTTCAACTATAATCACAGTTTCGATCTCACCATCATCAATTTTTCAGGGGTCTTGATACTCATATGTTATGAACCAGGAGACCCAATTTCAACCTTCATCACCGTTGGTGCCTGAAAAACCATATCACCTATGACTTGGTTCCAAGCGATTTCAGCTAAACCAGGTTCGAGGATTTTAATTATATTACTATAATAAATTTTGTGTCAGTTCTATTGGAGACAAACTAAAGTTGTTGAACAGTAGGAAGATTATTAATCTCCAAATACGGCCACTTACTTGTAGCAGTGTTCGTAACTGATTTTATTCAGCTTTGAATTATATAATACAAGCTTCCATTATTTGAAATGCTTTTACAGTTGAAAGAGCACATCAAGTGGCAGGAAGTTGTGCTGAACCATGATAGCCCCAGTTCTGTAGGGACAAGACACATGCAAGAAGAATAGCCTATCACATTTTTGTTATGGACAAGGTTTGTACAATTCCCTGCTGTTTTAGATGTACAGTTCCAGCCTGAGATGTGTAGGATCTTCATTTATTTGCCGTGATCCTTCAGAACGTAGTTGATCATAGCCCTCCCCAGCCTCCTATAGCTCTTAATAAGTTTTGTCTTTCACTTTATTTACCCTGTTCTGCCGTCCATTTACTCCAGCTCATTAACCATAGTAAGCGCTACTTTCCTCTGTCCCTCCTTCACTGAAACTCTCCCGTGAGTGTCTGATTTTCCAAGCACTCCTTTCTCATTACGTTCCCGAGAAAATGTCAACTGCCTCTTCCTGATATTAAGTATAAGTTTTCTTTTTGTTCACTTTTCTCCAAAACCTCGGTTTGGCTAACAGGAACGTTCCGGGGTCATTCTGTATAACCTCATTTCTGTTGAATTGAGGAGATTGTCAAGCATTCGGTGCCATAAAGGAATAAAGATATCAGGTGACCATTTTTTGTTTCTAACGAAATGTTGATGTCTCTTAATACTCTGTCTCGATTTTGGAATCTACCTTTGGCCATCCCAATACGTCTTCGGATCTCAGATTCTCACTTACCGTCCTCAATTTGAACTCTTCGCAGATTTTTACATTTCTGTACTTGTTTGATTTTAGTATCCCCGATTTATAATTGGCATTTTGGTCTGATCCTTTTACTCATAACGGCAAGTGGTGATGTGTCCAACAAAATAATTTATGAATTTGTTTTCGTCTAAAACACAGTCCCAATAGGTTATTTAAATTCATTAAATAACCTTAGTCTGATATCGTCTTGATCTTGTCGGTAATGTGTTGTTGCTAATGATAAGATTGGATATTTTTAATTTTCCATAATAGGTAATCATATTTATTAAATTAATTATCTCTTATAAAAAATACAAAAATAGCTAAATACAAACAGAAAGTTCTTTGTTAAAACTATCGATTTCGGCCGGGCTATTCTTTCCGGCTTCCGTGAAAATTCAAAGTAAAACTGTCGGTTGCTTCAGTAGATTCAACGTTTATAGGTCGTTGCCAAAGTTTTTGTATTGATAATATTGTGACATGACTTCTTAAAACGCGATATTTAAAAAAAATAAAGAATGTAAGGCCCTAAATAAATACATACACATAATTTTATAATCGACAAAAAACTCTTTGATAATGCATTATTAAAGCCTAAAGAATGTCAGACAATCTCTTCAAAGATGAAGAAGAGACTTGAAGCAACAGTAATGTGTTTCTACAGAAAGATATTGAGGATACCATGGTCCAAATATGTGAGTAACAACGCGGTTGTGGAGGGAATGGAACAAAAAGGAAACTTACACTTAACATCGGGAAGAAGCAGTCGTAGTTACTAGGGTTCGTAATGAGGAAGGAGAGCTTGGAAAATCTGATACCCACAGGACAGACTGAGAGGAGGAGGTACAGAGAAAAGCAGCGCGTAAATATACTTAACGAATTGAACCAAACAAATCGTAGAACAGTGTTTGGAATACATCTCTATCTATAAAAGGCAGGATGTTTGTGTGTGTGTGTAACGAATGCACGGCCGGGATTTTCGACAGATTTGCACTAAAATTTACATGCACATGCTCCAAGTGAGCGGGAAGGCCAAGACCGACATTGCATTTCCCAACTCCCATCGATAGTGGAAATAATCTATTTTTTTCATGCGTCTACGGCAATTTTCATGTAGTTTGCGGCCGTTTTATACTGGCCAGAGTGATAGCCTATAGCTGGCTGACACGAAAAAGAAAGAAGATTCTATTGGCCGGCGTGGGAACCAACGGCTGACTGACACGAATGTTAACTAGCATGCTAGCATGCAAAAACATCGATAGATGCATTCATCACAAGTGGGAAATATTTAAATCTACATGGCACTTTACTCCAATTGGCTCATTCGCTTGCTTAAACCCAACGTTGGTTCTGATTCCGCAGAACTGGGTTGGGTGTTAAAAAGTATTTGTTGTTAACATTCTTTTTTCATTCGGTTTTTCGAGTTACGAGTCCTTTTTTAAAGCTGATCGTTTTGTGTTCATTTTGTTTAATTCTTTTTTCGTAACAGATGTAATGTTTAGAATAGTGCTTAGAAAAAATTCGCAGTATGAGATAGGCAAGAAGTAAGGCATGTAGCAACATCAGCACGGCAAAGGGCACTCCTTTAAAGGCAAGGAAGGGCAAAAATATTTTAAGTCAAGTGATAGCGATTGCTGTATGAGTCGTACGATTTTTGAATCAAGCAACGCCGGGCCATGCTGCTAGTAATGTAAAAGACAAAACTTATTACACGCGGCAGAGAGATGTGGAGGGCCATGATTACCTGAAGGAAGACGACACATAAAAGAAGATCCTATACATCTCTGGCCAGAGATTAACATCTAAACTAGCAAGAAGTTTTAAAATCATATTTGTCGATAACAAAAATTTTCTAGGCTCTTCTTCTTTGTGCCGTGTCCCTGTCCGAACGTGGACGACTATGGTTCAGCATTACTTCCTGCCCCTTGGTGGGCTTTTTCAACTGTAAAAGTTTTTTCAAAATAATGGAGGGGGGGTATTTTCTCGTTGCATATTTTTTGATCCCCTGCGTAGGTGTGATTATCAACGGATTTTTTTAAAGAATTTAATGAAATTATTTTCTCTGTGATCCTTATGTAAGAATCACGGGTTATATGAAGCCCTCACTTTCCTTCAGTTTGCGTTTAAGTCAGCTCAAGTTTGCGTGTGCACGAAACTCGACGTACGATAAGAGCCGTCCTTTCAGAGTATTTAATGTTAAGTAAGCGATTTTTACTCGGTCTATTAAATTTATGATTTCGGTATTAAATTATTGATTTATGTTTCAAAACACTATAATTTTACTCATTACTAATTTTAGATTGCCAAACTAGAAGTAAACGCAAGTTCATGATCACGAGTCATGGCTTTCGAGATGATCTTGCTACCAGTCTTTGACAAGTGTCTTACTTATACTTGAAAACAGATGGATAGATAAATAAAACTGCGATTAACACCATGGCGTATTGAGTCATCTCCTGTGATATAAGATTATTTGTTTTATTTTCTTTACTTCATTCAAGATTTCAAATTGAAGACACGGGTAACTGGTGGCAGTCAGTGCACCATCTGAGTCGATTGACGCATAAAATCGTTGACAATCAATCACAAATTTAGTTTGGAAGCCCAAATTCTTTGAAGTATGGAACACTGTCAGTTCCATCCTGTACACAGGTGCAGGCGAATTCTTATCTATTTGAAGGTCAGGCGGCAAACTCGCTGCGAGCGAAATAAGATGAACACATGATGCATTTATACTTACTGATCCCACAAAGACATGTATGCCTTCTGTTGTTTGTAGATGTTGTAGGTGAATTCAATATCTAGTAAAATCAACATATGTTCACCCATTCAATGAAGACAGCATGAAGACATTTATAGAGGCCGAATAATTCTCTCTTGTGTCCTGCTGTCCTGGGTATGACGATAAACTACATCCGGCAGTAAGGCTTCAGATCGGGAGGTTTTGAGGAGCCTGGAACCACATCTTAATTGCTGTTGTTCTTAGTTCTGATTTGACTTGGGGTGGTAGCAACTGTTCCGGTTCCATCTGTTGGCAAACACTATGAAAGTATAAAAATAGATATTTATATAAAAAAAATACCGGCAATACGTTTTTGAGAAAAGAAAAATATTACCTGCAATATATTTGACTCTTAACAAAAACCAACTTTACATAAAGACGTCGATGAAATTTGATTTCTTACAAAGAATACATATTTTGTTCATGCGAAACTATCATAAAAAACTTTGTAGGCATTAAATATCTCATTGAGGTTGATATATCAATTTTTGGCGTCCTAAACTGGCTTTGGTCCATTGGACTTTTTTCTAAAATTTCATCTGGACAACCTTTTATTAAGATGAATATAGTAGCTACGTATATTTAATTGATAAACATTGATAAAGCAAAGCCGAAACACTATCATAACATGACCCGTAAACGTTGGGAAGTTGCACCATCCCATTTACAGCTGCGTTTGTTGTGTAGGATATAGAAAAACATAGAATGAAATAGCGCCCATTTCTACGCTATTTTTAATTTTCTCTTCCTCTTAGACCGTCTGTCCTATATAATCAATAAGATTCCAATCTTCACTAATATTTCTTTTTTCTTTTCTGTACCGTGTCCTTTCAGGACGTAGGCGATTATAGCCCTGAAGCTCCACCTATCCCTTATAGTTCTTAATGTTTTTTTCTTTTTTTGTTATTTTTCCTAAGCCTATGTCACGTTTTCTTTTCAATTCACTCTTTCCCTGTATCAGTCCTGCAAGTATCAGATTTTCTAAGCCTCCTTTCCTAATTACTTGTCCCAGAAATTTCAAACGAGGATTTAAATTGGGATGAAATTAGAAATGTCATTTGTAATGGTTACTATAACAAAATAAACGAAAAGGAGCCTTTCCGAATTTGAAGTCGGCAATTCGATTCAGCTTTCCTCGAAGATAGCCGTTCTGTTACCCACGCATTCACTAGTTTTAAAATGTAATTATAAATACTTTATCACGCACCTGGTATTCGCGTTGGTAAAAATTTTAACAACATAATCAGATGACAGTGTGATGATGGTGAACATAGACAAACAATTGAAAAAGACTCCGAGAGTTGATATCAAAGGAGAGCGAGATGGAAGGACTAACCACAAAGTATAAAGAGACAAAATACATGGTTGTCGGCCAGAGATAGTACCAAAGGTGTAATCTTCAATTTGAAGGCGTGAGAATAAACGTGGTACAGAAATCTATCTTATTGATAATTTAGTAACAGACGAAGCAAAGTGCATGGGGCACAAGTCGTAAAGGAATAATTAAGAGGATCATGTAGAAATTAACCAAAGTTTTCAAAAATAGAGAATGTATCGACAAATGTAGAATTAAGAGATAGAAATGTGGTTTTACATACAGAGGGTGTGAATGCCATGGACAAAATATGTGATTAAATAGGAAGTTGATCTATATAACGATAATGCCACACATGTCCCTTATAAATTTGCTTGTGTACAATGGTATGGTCGAGTCTTTCCAGTTCTTTAAAACCTTCCCAGTATCCCAGATTTTCAGGAAGATTCTATGCATGATATCAGCCAAGTCACAATCTTAACCTAATATATGCAGATATCACATTGTTGGTATCGGACACGGAAAAAGAAACTATAAAATCTCCTACAGAAAGTAGCGAAGGAAAGCGAAGGAAAGCGAAAAGAAAGGACTAAACATCAACTGTACATCAAAATGTATGGCCATCAGCAATAAGATGAGCCGAAAACGCAAATTATTAATTATTAAATGCATACTGCGGTGTAATCCTGTGACCGTTAAAATTCATACAAGGTTTTATTATTGTCGGACACATTCTTAAGAACTTAAATTATGCAGATGACCCAGTGTTGATAGCAGACAAGGAAAAGAAAGTACAAACGTATAACAGATTGTACCGAACCAAAAACAGAAAATAATTACAGCAGATTTACTAAAAGAAATGTGGTGGAATGCGAGGATGTGTCTTGTCACTGGATTTATTAAATCTATACAGCAGGGTAATTCTGAGACTGTTAAACGTCGTACAAGCATACATTATTGGCAGCCACAATCTTAACAACCATATGCAGTTGTCACAGGTTTGGTAGCGGACACGGAAAAAAAAAAACAAACTAAACTCTCCTATAGAAAATATCTACGGAAAACGTGAGGAAAGAACTCAACATCAAATACAAAGAGACAGAATGTATGGTCATCAGCAATAGGATGAGCCGAAAGCGCAAATCGGGGAAACTAAAATCAATCAGGTTCAAAAATATAAATATCTGGGATGCGTTCTAACAGAGGAGGGAATATGTAACACTGAGATCCGAAGGGCCATGATCGCTTACGCTTTGAATGAACACGGCGGAATATTTTTTATTCACCTCCAAACTTCGTTATTTAATATCGGTGAATGGTATGCGGCTTTGGTAGATTTCTCCGAAAGTGGATCTCCTCGCGATGACATTGTTTCTTTTTAACCTTTTTGGTCGATTAGAGTTGTCGGGGTGCTAATATAAATACCATTCATCCGGTTGTCCTCTATGTGCAAATTTGAAGCGTATTTGTGCCGACCACCTATTCATCCATTGGAAGCAGTATTGGCATCCTCTGTGGAGTGAATATAAACCTGGTGGCTAGGAGGCGATCTCGCTTACTCATATGAGTTATCTGATGCACTGCCGTGGCACCAAGTGTAAAACCTCGTTTCGTATCGGAGTCATCACAGATCAACTCTTAGCAAAAAGGTTCTTTATTTGATGTTGAACTCGTTCCTGACCACCTGTACTTTCCTGGTGGGAATCGCACACTACACTGTGTTTAAAATTTGTTTGATAAGTTTACAGAACTCAATTTGCATTCAAGGCAAAAAAAAAAATAAGTGTAATCTGAAATTGATATAGGCGTTGTTGTCTTTTATAAATTTGGATGTTGGGTAATAGAATAATTAATTGAAAAATAAATATGCAAGACATTTCGACCGTTAATAGAAACGGCGAAATGCATTACCTATAAATCCACAGTGTCATTCTATTACCCAACACTATATAGATTTAGATAGTTCTTTCTTTGTTTAGTGGCATATCAACTCATTATGGGTCATTTGAAGCCGAAATTTAATTTTCTTAGGAACTTGAGCAGTGTCATTTTTTCTGTTTCTTTTCTTTGTTTTTTTAAGGTAATGGAAACACTTTTTATAAAACGTTTTATTACAATCCTCAATAAAAGTGCTATGAAATAAACAGGAATATGTCGAAAATGTTTTGAAGGCAATCTAAAATGGAATTACGATTAATCTTATACAAGATGGCTTCCAATTACTACTACTTCTGTAGGACATAATTTTCGGATATAGACACAGAAACATATGCTAACAAAAAGCCCTTTGAAAATGTCAAATGAATTATCCGAAACTGCTTGCGAAAATGCACACTATGGACAGTTTCTACAATCCCGTAGTCCTAGAAAAACGGAATGTCAATTATCAGAAAACAAAATGCGATAAAAATCTAAAGATCTACAAGATCTATTAAGTAACATACACACACACAATATATATATATATATATATATATATATATATATATATATATATATATATATATATATATATATACTAAAGTTCAAAGGTACCCCAGAATTAGCATGAGAGGAACTTGAAAGATCTCTTAGAGTAACTGAAAAAGAATGGAATCAATTATCAAACTTATACTTTGAGAAAACATTGCAACGAATGCCCAATATTTAGGCTGCAGTAATTAAGGCGAAAGGGGGATATTTTCACGACTGTAAAATTTAATCATAAAATTCTTTTTTTTTTTTTGTCATAAAAAATTACTAATAAAAAAATTATATCTATCTTTTTTAACCAAATATAATAATTTTATATTATTTAAAGAACAAAACAACTACTTTGGGGTCCAATTTAAAAACATACCATGGCTGACTGAAAAACGTTTGAAATCAATTTATATATATATATATATATATATATATATATATATATATATATATATATAAGTGAACATAGAAGTCAACACTTAGGGCGACAGTCTGTTTCATGCTATATGCAATCGTCAGGCCACTAATGCTATTATTTTCTGTTATTTTCTCGGCTATTTATATATATATACGTGTCATTGGTGCATTGTGGGTGGTCTATTTTTGGCGGTTATTTTACCGGAAGTCGTTCATAAACGGTAAAATAACCGCCAAAATAGATTGCCCACAGTGCACCACTGACCCGTATATATATAAATAGCCAAGAAAAAATAACAGCACTCTCGTGTTGACGATTGTGATTTAGCATGAAACAGACTGTCTATATGTTGATCTTGTTCACTTTTATATTTACATACGCTCTATATCTGATCTATTGAGCACTTTACATCCATAAATATAGCACATCTTTATGACTATATTTCTTCATATATATATATATATATATATATATATATATATATATATATATATATATATATATATATATATATATGGGGTAGATAGATAGTTTGTGCTGAAACTGGTCAAGTAAAACTTTCTGAGAAAATGACAAAAATCAGATTTTGTCTTGAAATGCGTTCTTCGATGAGAACCGAATTTCTATCACCGCTTTTATGTATGTATTTTCTGTCCTATATGAACGGAGTCCATAATTGTTCTCTGTTTGTATCTGGTTTTAATGTGTTTCTTAATTGATCCCAGAAGTTTTAAATAAGCCGTATATATAATTCTAAATTTTTTTTACTTCTTCTCAATAGAAGATAGGAAACTAAATTAGTGTCACCAATATTAATTTCTGACCTTGTTTTATTTCTAGCGTGAAAATATCTATATTTATTGTAAATTAATACAATTACGGCACAAGGCCAAAAAGTGGCATGGGTGGTGGCTGGTCTTCACTATCTTATACCTAGCTATTCGGATTCACGACCCATTCACTCATTATAATTTCCTCATTCACCATAAGAACTTATCCGTCGCCAATCAATCCTCTATACACCCTAATACCACATCATCTTGGGAGAGGGTGGCTATAAAAACGCATCCCAAATGAAATGATAAATATTATTTACAATATGTATATACAAATCGGATGGGTGATCATGAAATGAAGGTGTGAACCCCAAAACAAACTAAATATCAAAACAAAGCAAAATTAATCATAAATGATATTAGCAGGAACCGTCCAGCTTGCGTGAAAATATCTGGGCATTCAGAGAGAAATTAGCAGTCAACATGAAGGATTGTTTCTGATAACACATTTTCGTATCACGTGCGCAGCCCTGCACATTAGCCATCCGAGACGCCATTGAGCATTAAACGTTACTGCGACTATAAAAGTCCCCAACCGCCTGAAGTAAATGAACCAAGTTAGGAGCTTTCATCCATTAGCGATGATTTATTATTCAGTACTATTTTCTTTTCCCAGAATCTCAATGTCGCTTTACATTCAAAAGATTTGATGTAAATTTATTTGCACGATCCTTTCTTCTTCATCTTCTTTTATGTAAGAAATGTGAGACCACGGCTTTCCTCGTCTTCAAATGTCTTGCAGCGCTAAGTAGTATTTGTCCCCTAATTATCTCTCCATGATAGGCTAACTAATTATGCAAGAATGTTAATTAGTTTATATTTTATTTCTCATATTTTTAACATTATATTAGTCATGAGTGTCATATTATCCGATCTCTTTTTCTTGAGCATAAACCTTTCAAGACATGCAATCTTTGTAAGTAGTGCTAAATTTTAAAAATAGAGTCTGTTTTTGCAAAAGGTATAGAGCGACGTAGAGAGTCAAGACCTGAATTTCAGTCATCTCCGCTTCAGTCACTTTTTTACCGACGTCACTTAGCTTCCTCTATTTTCTACAACTATGTTCACGGTAAATGCTCAGACATTTTTTTTTTATTTGGTGCCACAAACATATGAATTTAAGCGTGCTATTTCATCCAGGGTATGACGATAAACTACATATGGAAGCAAGGCTTCTGTTCAGGATGTTTTGAGGAGCGTGAAATCACATCTCTAATTGCTGTGGTTTCCAGCTCCTCCCTGACTCGGATGGTGGAACCTGTTATGTTCCCATCTATTCCATTAAAAAGATTGGTTCAACAAAAAATGAGTCGTCTGATTACGCTAGTTTGTATTAAGTTAAGCTTTCTAAATATAAAAGATTAATGGTTCCAGTGTATTAATAGAAACTACTGCAAAAACAGTCGGGGAATTTGAAGTCATTGATCAATTTATTCGTCTACGAAGAAAATTATTTTCCTTTAACTCTCAAGATGTTTCCAACTTCTCTAGGATACAAAGCATAAAGAATAATAGAACGCACTCTTTTCCTTTTGTATGTTTGTCTTTTATAAAGGAATTTGTTCGATGAAGAGGGCGTTCTATAAAGGAAGTTGTTTCTCAAGATAATTTATCGCTGTTAGAACAAATATATGTATAGTATCTACATTAGTCTGACTATTGTCCTCATCTTTGTCGCCATATTTGTCACAACGTATTAATTTTATCTGCGTTGTTAAATTTGTGGTTAAGTCCTTGTGGACAAAATGTTCTGAGGCACATAATCAATTTGTCTTCATGTTCCTCTATTATTTTTCGAAGATTATCCTTTCTGACTATTTCTATTTTCTACAATTATAGTGAATTTTGCATGGCTTTTAATATCATGTTTTTCTTGGCGCAAAAGTTGTTCTTTCGTAGAGAGCCGAGTTGATCCGAGTCAGATAATTATTAATTCTGTAGTGAAAGAGCCATTAAAATTTTCCCCACATATTTTTTCACACATTGTTTACATTCTAAATAGTAAATTATGTTATGACTTCTCTAGTAAGAGCTGTGGTAGATTTTGAAAGTAGAATTAGTTACTGTATTATAAACGAATTGGTGTGTCTAATGTGGCTACAACAAAGGCTCCTTTTCTTGCTACATGGTTGGGAAAATCCTGTTTTTTTCTTTTTTTTTTGTTGTTTTTATTTATTCTTGGTCTATTACGTGTTACTTTACGGTCTGAAATTTTGTTACTGCCTATAATTTCCTTAAGATCCTTAGGGTTACGATATGCTAGAAGGCCGGGGTAACACCAATTGGTAATTGGTTGTGATAATTCCAAGGAGGACATTAATCCAAAGAGAGATTAATGTATGTAACAGAGCAATATTATAATAATAAGTAAATACAATCCTTAAAAATTCATTTCGGTTATAATTTATTTATGAATATATTTAAATATTCATCTCTTCAAACCGAATTTTTTTTAGAAATGAAATCAATTTCTCCAGACAAAAGGAAAATGGGAGGAAAAAGAAAGATAAAGGAAAAGGAATTTTTCATAATAAAAGAATAAGCAAGAAAAATAAAAATGTCAATACAATTTTTTTTAATTCAGAGAGAGAGAGAGAGATGGAAGAGAGAGAGAGAGGGGGGAGAGACTGGGAGAGAGAGAGGAAGAAAAGAAAGGAAAGACGGAAGAAATTAATATGTCGATAGATTGACTAGAAACAATTTTTTCCTTAAAGAGATGATCAAGTTAATTGTCATAGTGGAACACACCTATTCTATAGTTAATAGACTCTCCCACCTATAAGAATTAGGAGTAGTAAGAGTAACGAGGGAGTCGCTCAGTGGTTCGGTCTGAGTTCAGTCTGAAGTCGGACGACCGGCTGACCGGTTGAACTCTCCCCCTTCTGGCGGGGAGGAACCCGAACGAGGCTACGCCGAAGGGCGGATTCTCTTTCAGAAAAGTAAACCGACCCTGAACCCGCTTATACGGCTTCAATGGGCATATTTTCGGCCGAGCACACGGGATCGGAGATCCCACGTTAAACCGGCCTAGTGTCACATAATACCGTCGCTCAGTGGGTCAGTCAGTCGATGCCGGACGACCATTAGTCGGATACTAAAGTATCAGCGACCGCAACTAGATTACTCTGCGTCATTACCTATTATATCAAGTTCCTAACGTTTTGTCCGTCGAACCTATTTTAGGACCGACTTAGTACAAATACAAGCCTCCACTGTGAAACCACTCCATAACATTAATATATACTCCTAATAAAAATATTGATCCTAAACAAGTAGGTCTTTACAGAGATGATGGACTTATTTTTATCCCAGATAAAAATGGCGGTGTATCTGTGTCTAAAGAGTCTGCCAGTTACCATGAACAACTACAAGGACTTTCTCCTTCACTGGGGAGCTGGAATTCCTGCTGCGGACCCCCGGGAAATCGTTGCCTCATCTGGTCTCGGCACTGAATCTCTTCCTTGATCAGGATGGGTTTATCCGTCCTAGTGGTAGATTAAGTAGGTCATTCCATCTTAGCTAAGAGGTAAAAAAAAAAAAAAATTGCTCGGAAATAACACCCCATCTCAAGGTTGATTATCATGGATTGCCAAATGTGATGCCCACACGTGGGAGTTGAAATTAAGACGCCGTGGATGTTAGTTTCCCCAAGAAAAACAGGCTGTCAAGAAGACTCTGGTATCCTGCGCATTGTGCAGAAAGTTCAATGCAAGACCTGTGCTACCTCTCAATGTTGCCTACACATTCCGAGCGTAGAATTTGAAGATCCTTTCCAGGCTAGCTCGAGTTAAGGATGGAATTACAGAAAAATAATGTATTTACTGCTTTTCACCTGCCTAAGTGTCCAAGCGGTTCATATAGTTGTATTTACTGACATGAGCGTCTTTTTCAGTTTTGTCAAGCTCTTCCGCTCTCTACACCGACAATGCCAAGACTTTTTGTGGGGCAGTGCCTGGTTATTTAGCCGTCATTATCTTTACCATGAGTACCAAGAGATATTAGGCACGTGCAACATCAAGTTGAATATCATTCTCCTCTTCTCTGCTTGGTTTGGGGGTAAGTGGGAGAGAAGTATACAGTCCGTAAGAGAGATGTGAATTATTTCACTCTCCTGATGATAATCTCCTATATTCAGAGGGCAGTCAACAGTTACCATTCAGAAACAGTCTGAAGGTTTATGACTTGTTTCTTGTCTGAAGCCCTCTCAAACATACAATATTTTGGATCCTATGAATTGTCCAGAGGAGATGATGGTGATGTCAGGTCAGCTTGCATCAAAAAGAAAGACGGTCCTGTGCATGTCCACACCTCATGTAGAAACGTTAGGGAAAATACACCGAATGCAATATAAGCAACAATTGTAAAATATTCGTTGCAAAAATTGTTTGTGTTTTCCGTTTCCTCTCAGGACTATATTTGAGTGTTTCTCTCGATTGTCTATTTAGTCTATATTCTTCGGAATATTCTCAGCTTAATAAACGTTTTGTCGAGATTAAGATCAGTATATGAATTCTTCCTTGGATTCGTGTATTTTTCACTCTCGATTGATATTCGAAACGGTCCGATAATTTTCCATCTTCTTCTTAAGATCAAATACTGTCACTCCATGTATAATGGATTGCGAAATGTCACCCAATTCTTCCGGGGGTTTGTATAATTTTCCTATTTTTCTTTTACCTCCGGGAGGGGCCGATTTTTTTTATTGTTCCTTATGCGAATACTTTTGGTTCGTCTAATTTTCACGCGTAGGTGATTCCGATTCTTGCTTCCATGTCCCCCCACAATTTTTTTTTTTTGTCGTTCTTGAAATTAAATACAGTAACGCCATGAACAACTGACAGGGAAATTATCTCGAATGGGATATAAGAAATTTTATGAAATTCCTTGTAAAGTAATTCACTTGCTATGAAAGCAATTGCTAATATAACAAGCAAAAATATGACAGTGATGTAAAACTGTCCGCGCACTTCAGAGGTATGTTTTAAAAATATTCGTAAACCTTTACGAATTGTAAACTTTTCCACAGTTTGAGTGTAACAGAATTGATTTCCGTCAATACTCTGCGCACTGCGATCTGGGAACAAGTCTTCTACTTCTTCTTCTTGTTCGTCTTCTTCTTCATCATCATCATATTTTTTCTGTGTGATGAATTTCACTTTTTTATTGTTTTCCCTCTCTTTCCTTATGACAGTAGAATAGAAATTTTCAGTATTAATTAAGGTCCTGTTCTTTCAAATGTATCAATGTCGATAACAGTTTCCGGGCTCCTGTCTTGCATTTCGTCCTTGACCAGATTAGGTGGAAAACTTGGAGGAATATCAATCACCACGGAAACTTGGTGGCTAATCTCCTTGGATTCTCTGTATTTTCTCTGCCATAGCGAAAACCTTTTATGTAGTATCTTCTGGAATCTAATTTCTCTGCATTTGTCTCTTAACAGAAGTAAAAACTTATGCCCTATTATTTAATTTCGTTTGATTAACCGAAATTATGTTTCAATGAATAGTAGCTCAGAGGTTTCCAGCTGCTATTTCCTTTTGTCGAAAACTAGGGATTATCCCTGGTTTTCGTAAAACTGATCTTTAAGTAAGCAAACACAGCCGTGTGTTGAAAATAAACAAACGGCGTGTTTAACACAAAGGGACTGTTTGGAATTCTCCAATTCCTTTAGAAAATAATCTTAACGCAAAAATATTTTCTACAGGATTTTCAACATTTTATTTTTTTTAGACAAATATATATTGTCGTTGGCGCATGGTCCGTTTTAGGGTATGGAGACATCTTATTTTTCTTTTACTCTCTTCGTCTCTTCTATTTGTCTCGAAGATCGAGGAGACTTGTAAAGTTCTAATGCTTCGAGAGTCAAGGTAGAGTAGAAAATTAAAAGATTGTGTTCGACCGCAGAAAATGGGCAGCCGCAGGGGGGGCGTTTTTCCAGCCAAGTGAAGGTGATCCTACCTTTTATAGGTTCTGTTTGATCGACAGGTTCATAATGACAGGTTCATCGGGCTGCCAACTTGTTCTCGTACGTAGAACGTAGCATTGTTCGTCTTGACCACATACCCACCGGTTATCGGATCGTGCTTAGTCTGTTCACTTCCCTTATTCCTATTCCGAGCCGTTATCCATTACACCACATGCACATCCAAGATTACTGACCCTGATATTTCCAAGCGGTCACCATTTCTATGTACAGACCAAGGTTGGCATTGCTTAACTACAGTGATTGATTGAGAACATGTGTTTCAACGTGATATGGTCGTTAACCGTTTTCATTAAGAACGTGGGCTCTTCTATTCCATTGAGCACTATGCACCTATGTTATTTTACACCTCCTTTTGCGGACCTTGTCCTTTTATACACATTTATTATGTAGGTTTAATAATCTGGCAATATTAAGCGAAACAAATGATGAACATCTCGACTTCAATCACTTTCTCAACGACATAACGTGGCTTCCCACTGTCTTCTTCTGGAAATATCTTCATTGCAATTTTTATGATGAGCTTTTTCCTTTAATGCCTCGTTTTAGCGTGCTACTATATTGGCTGTTAGGTCTCACCGTTTTATTGTTGAACTAGCTAGATGTAACCGTCAATTCTTTTCTAATTGTTTCTTTCCCAGTCTGTGGAATTCCATTCCGATTTCTTTCTTCCATTACCCCACACACTTCAAAAATTTAAGCGCAATGTCAATCGCCATCTTCTGTCTTTCTGAACGATGTTTCTGCATTGTTCTTTCTTTTACTTCTAATCGCGAAATTAATTTTCACTCCCAATAAGCACTGCATCCTAGTGGCACTATCGCCTTCCTTGGGCTGAAGTGATTAAATAAAAAAGAAACGAAAAGACAAATCGAGAAATTAAATTTCGAACTAGTGGTGGCCTTTTTTAAAAATCCCCGGTTCAAATCTAAAACACTTATTTGAACTTGTGTCATTCATGATCTGCTGTTTGCAGGTGATTCTGCTCTTGTGTGAACATCCCCAGAAGAGTCCCAAGAACTCGTCAACCGTTTCTCTGTTGCATGCAAAGATTTTGGTCTTAGCATTTGCATAATGAAAACCGAGGTAATCCACTTGCCATTTCCTCGTCCGAAGCAGATTCGGGGCGCCATACAAGCTCCATCAGTTTATCATTTCTCAGGTACTCCTTTACAGATTGATGCTAAGAACTTGAAGCGTGTAATGTCATTGACATATTTAGGGAGTAAGATGAATCTCTTTATGACAAAATAACAAATCCCATCGCCAAAGCTACAAGTGTATTTGGGAAGCTTCGCTACTGCCTATGGAATCAGAGGTATCAAACTGAACACCAAAATACGGGTTTATAGAGGAGCCGTTTTGATCAAACCGGTGTACAGTTTGAAATCGTAGACCCGATATAGCTCACCTATCAATCAGTTAGATGTCTTCCACAAAAGCTGTTTCCGCGCGATCTGTCTGTACTTTTGATAACACTGTGTCCAATGCTGATCTTTGCGCAAAATGCAATATTGGTGGAATTGAGACTTTCTTGTTGCAGTCGCAACTTCACTGAGATGGTCATTTTGAAAGGATGAATGACTGCAAATGCATCCTTGATGACGAAATAACAAATCCTATCGCCAAAGCTACAAGTGCATTTGGTAATCTTCGCTACTGCCTATAGAACAAGAGAGATATCAATTCGAACACCAAAATACGGATTTATAGATCAGACGTTTTGATCACACGGTTGTACAGGTTGGAGTCGTGGACCCCAAAATAAGACATATATCACCCAACTGGGTTTCTTCCACAAAAATTGGCTCCGCGAGATCTATGTCTTTAGATTGGATAACAGTGTGTCCAATGCAGCATTAGTAGAATTGAGACTTTCCAGTTGCAGTGGCAACTTGGATGTGCTGTTCATGTTGCAAGGATGAGTAACGGCAGCATTACTAAAGTGCTCATGTATAGCCAGCTTCACAGGAGATAAAGGATTATTGGACGGCCGTGGCTCGGTATAATTACAAGCTAAACAGTAACCACTCAGCTGTAAATATGCTCCATACTAACTTGGAGATATTTATGAAAGAGTAGATTGAGAAATTTCGAAATCAGTCGTATTGACCGGCTAGGAGACGAAAAACAACGGCGAAAAGCGACAGGAATCTTGTTAAGCATTACACCACGTCGAATTGACCAATGATTTTTCGAAGCTTAACTTATACGTGGCACAAGACTGAAGGTGAGCGGCGCCCAGTGAGCATCGAACTGACAACTTAGTCGTAATTGAACTAGCGAGAAACTTGCTAACTAGTAACACACGTCGAAGTGCCCGCTTGACAGATTAACTACACCTCCCGACACACACACACACACACACACACATATATATATATATATATATATATATATATATATATATATATATATATTACGTCAAACGTTATTTTTTAGCGGATACCCATATTTGAATAGAGGCTCCGTTGATTTTAAACTATAATATTTTGTATACCGGCCTGCAGATTCGAGAAAACCTATTAAAATTTCATGCTCCCTCCTACAGGATTCGAACATGCGTTAGCATTGTAGAAGAAACCGTCGTTTGATCTGACGTGTTTTGACCACTCAGCTACGAAGTGCTGAACTGTCAAGGAAGTTGTCATTTGACAGTGAAGCACACATGGCTCGTTCGGACTTTCTCGAATATCAGATTGTAAATGCAAACAAAGCAATTTGTAAAGAATCAAAGGGTGTCAAATTTTCATCCTGAAAGTTTACAATACTTCAAACTTTACTTTAAGTGGATAAACACAGTTGAGTAAATTTATCCGTATATATATATATATATATATATATATATATATATATATATATATATATATATATATGAGTGTGTGCGTGTGTAATCTGAAATCTGCACTTCGAAGCTCGCTTTTGTGATTTTTTAATTTCTAAATTAATTCAAGTATTTCTTTGATATTATTCAAGCAGAATAATACAACACTTTCTTTTTATTAAACTAAAATTATTCGTGGTGTGATTATTAAATATCTTTCTTGATATGTAATAAACACTTCCAAAAAGGAACTGATTCCAGATGCGTGGTTTGAAAAGAATGAACATGCATAGGTCAGTTTGAAGGTATCGTTATTTTTTTCTATTCGATAACTTAGTAATAGTCCAAGATACGAGCGATATATCGATGATATCAAAATCGAACAGGTACAGAAACTTAATTAACAGGTAAATAAAAAACAGACAACAGAAAATGTAACACAGAAATCCAAGGATACTTTGGAATAGCAAAAGATGTACTTTAGAAGCTAAGGAAAGACTTAATAAAATTTCTTAGAAACAATAATGCTGAACTGTGACATAAGATTGAATCTCGTATATCGCAGTGAATTCTGGACAATTTCCTTCGATGATCGCACCATCTAATCCTATTTGAGTTAGTGAGTGCGCAGTTGGCTCATTAGACCTCTCCACGCACGGAAGTATCTCTAGTTATATAAAAGAAAGTAGGTGGCAATGGGTGATTGGATAGCAACATCAGCTTGGCTCAAACGCAATAAATCTATTAGCTTCACATGTCTCGATCACTTTACATCCCGTTCTTATTTTTCTAGCGTTCTTTGGTCATATTGTTAATGGTTTTCTGTCAGCAAAACTTTCAGTGTCTTTATGCAGCATATTTTTTCTGGCCTCCTAAAGATCCTTTACATTTCAGGTGATGATAAAATCATATCCGGTAGAAAGGCCTCTGATCGGGAGATTGGAAATTTTGAGAAGCGTCGGACCACCTCTTAATTACATTTATGTTAAAATTACCAACATATTTATAGTAAAGTTACCAACAGTACGATTTTAAAGCAAAATATATAGGAATACAATTTAACTATAGTTGAATGCATACAACTGCGTTAAAAATATACAGTAGCGGCCATAATATAAGGAACGGAAACAACAAAGACATAAATATGTGTATTACTTAAAAAGTAATACCTGATTAGCAATGAAATTTTTACCGAATAAAGATTAGTGTGTAATGCATAAATATTATACAAAGTTACAAAAATTTACATAATAGTTTTTTTTTTAAATAAAGATTAAATGGAACAAAGGAAATAAGCTATTGGACAAAAGTTAAGGAACGATCTTTTTGATACTTGATTGTGAACAAAATATCAACAAAATTTAATATTTGGTAAACATCCCCTTATTTTCAATGACTTCGGTAAAAATTCCATTGCTAATCATGCATTACTTTTTAAGTAATACACATATTTATGTCTTTGTTGTTTCCGTTCCTTATATTATGGCCGCTACTGTATTCAGTTGAAACCATGAAACTGTGTTTAAAATAATTTCAGTATTAACAACCCATAGAAGTTGATATGCAGCTAAAGAAGATCAAATGATCAACATGAATGAAATTTTTCAGGACATTAGTCCCTATAATGTCCTACAAGTTCTTAAAGAAGCAGTATGCATAATCATGAGCACAGAAACATTTATATGAAACAAATCTCCGTATCATCTACCATGTATTACACTGTGAAAGCAGGATAATATATATTATATATTTAATATTACAAAGCTCCCAAGAAAATTAAATTTTGCGCATTAATTGACCCATAAGTAGCTATCAAACAATAAAACAAATGCAAAATGATATTTTACTGTGTTGGATGTCCTGTCGACTAGTTTCTTTTGAAGAGAGTGATCTGACTTGCAAACTAAATGCCCTATTCAGTGCATCGGTCACTGTAATGGGATTGTGTTGATGCTAGCTACTTCAACATAAGCGAACACCTTTGATTCAGGAATATTGTTTTGTCAATTCGTCCCAAGAATTTTTCTAAGGTAAATACAGAAATGTCTCAACTGCATTACTTAACATTTGTATACTGTGCTTAAATCACAAGCATAGAGCAGTGTGGGGAGAGCTATAATTCAATAAACCTTGACCTTTGTCTCTGCTGCAGTATTTCGCAACCATTTTAGATAACTTAGAGCAAATGAATATATCACAGCACACTTAGCAAAACTTTTAAAGGTTATACATTTAAATGTTATAAAATAAAACCATCTGCTCTCGAGTGATATCCCTCTTGTTCTACACACTCTTGCACAATTTTTCGAAATTGTTTACCATGTATAAAAAGCTTGTGGCAATAAAGACACCGTAACTTGAATTCTTACATTCGAAATAATTATTAAATAAGAAAATCTAATCTATTATTAAATGAGAAAATCTAATCTGATCACAAAGATTAAGATGAGCAAATTTCTTATTTACCAAATTTAACATAAAATTCTATTTCGGCTACATGCAGAACATGCAAGTCATTTCTGGGTCTGCATATGCACATCATCTGGCAGCATGTGTACTGATCGGGAGATTGGCGGTTTTGAGGAGCGCGCTACTATCTCTCTGTTGTTCCCAGATCCACCTTAACACCTGTTATGGTTCCATCTGTGGGCCAATACTGAACTCCCCACCAAAAACAAAACACTATGAAAGTATAAAATTACATTTTTATAGTAAAAATACAAGCAATATATTTTTATATAAAAAAACTTACCAACAACACCTATTAATAGTAAAATTACCATAAGTTCATTTAATGAAATGGTTGAAGGTATACAATGGTGTACCATATGTTCTGTTTTCGGCATTAAATAACCCATAGCGTATGATATTCCGTGAAACAAAATCAACCAAACATACAGGTGAACGTGTTCGTGTTACTGTTCATAATATCTATTTTCTTAAAGAGCGAAATTAATAGCACTCGGCCTAGACTGGGTAGTTTTACCAAAGAAAAGATTATGGTCGCGACAGAAATCCAGCCTTGCATTCTTTTGTTTTCAATGGATTCTATAGCCGAAATATGCCTTTTTCAATTCGCTCACAGAAACCGCGTTGATAGAGAAAGGTTTGATTTTCCCTATTTTAAGAATGCACATTTCTCATTGGGACATCTATGAATTTACTATAGGCTAACTTCAGTTTAATACCCGAAGCGTAAACAACAGTAATCATTTGAATGAATATTTTATCTGACATTATTCTTTATTATTACTATATAAATTATTACTAAAAATGACTGATAAAAAATCAATTCAATCTGTGTATATATATATACGACGTTTTCGGTCCTTAAGGAAATTTTGTTTATCGGTGCGACTACATATAGGCAAAAACGGGAGATGCTGGAGACTTTAGAAATTTAAATTTATTTTCTTTTTAAATCTCATCGATTTATTTATATTTTTTCTTTATCTTTTTATGATGTAGTTAGTAAATTTGACGCACTGTGATGATTTAAATTGCCAAATTTAGATCGATGATGTCCTGATGGACAAAATGCATCATATGTAAAAAATTCACACTTTACCTTACATTTTTCCCAATAGATTTCTTGATATATAAAAATGTTATATATATTTCTCTTGCTTAGGTTCAGAGTCATCTGATATTAAAGACACGCCACTAATATACTTTATTCTCTGATATAAAATACGATATCCATCTCCGTGACAATATGGTTAGAACATTTCCTTTTTGACTCGAAGACACTATTTCGATCTCACCATCATCAATTTTCAGGGGTCTTGACAGACACTGGAGACCCAATTTCAGACTCTATTACCGTTGATGCCTAAAAAACCATATCACCTCAGGGTGGACTTCAAGCGCATTCATCTCAGCCACTTTCGAGAATTTTAATCATATTAATATATTCAATGTTGCGTCAGTACTATAGCAGACAAACTAAAAGTTGTTGATACATTAGGTTCAGCGTCATCTGATATTAAAGACATGTCACTACTTTATCCTCTGATATAAAATACGATATCCATCTGCGTGACAATATGGTTAGAACTTTTCCTTTTCGACCATATGGCACTGTTTCGATCTTACCAGATTGAGGGAAGGAGTGTTTGGGATAAATAAATTAAAAGACAAAACATATTAAAAAATACAGTGGAATGTAGAGGGTCATGATCATCTACGTCCGGGAGGGACACGGCATAGAAAAGAAGATCTACTAGCAGGCAATTGTACCAAATTTGATAGACAAAATAGTTGGTGTTAACAAAATGTGATAGGCTCTTCTTCTATATGCCGTGTCTTTTCAGAACGTGGTCGACCATCGTTCAGCCCTACTTTCTGCCTTCTCATGAGCTTTTTCAACTGTAAAAGCGTACGTGTGATTATCAACGGATTTTTTTACGAATTTAATGAAATTTTTTTTTCTGTCATGCTTTAGTGCAATTCACAGGTTATATAAAGTCCTCTCCTTCTTTCATTTGCGTTTAAGTCGGCTGGAGATCGCGTGTGCATGAAACTCGACGTACGATAAGAGCCGTCCTTTCAGAGTATTTAATGTTAAATAAGCGATTTTTACTCGGCCTATTAAATTTAGAATTTCGATATTAAATTATGATTTTTGTTTCAAATCACTATAATTTTACTCATTACTATTTTTAGAATGCCAAACTAGAAGTGAAAGTAAGTTCATTATCACGAGTCATAGCTTTTGAAATCATCTTGCTAACAGTCTCTGATAAGTGCCTTGAAAACAGATAACACTACGATTAACACCGTGGCTTATTGAGTCATCTCCTGTGATATAAGATTATTTATTTTATTTTCTTTACTTCATTCAAGATTTCAAATTGAATACAAAGGTAGCTGGTGGCAGTCAGTGCACCATCTGAGTCGATTGACGCATAAAATCTTTGACAATCAATTACACATTTAGTTTGGAAGCCCAAATTCTTTGAAGTATAGAACACTGTCAGTTCCATCCTGTACACAGGTGCAAGAGAATTCTTATCTATTTGAAGGTCAGGCGACAAACTCGCTGCGAGCGAAATAAGATGAACACATGATGCATTTATACTTACTGATCCCACAAAGACATGTATGCCTTCTGTTGTTTGTAGATGTTGTAGGTGAGTTCAATATCTAGTAAAATCTATATATGTTCACCCATTCAATGAATACAGCATCAAGTCATTTATAGAGGTTGAACAATTCTCTCTTGTGTCCTGCTGTCCTGGGTATGACGATAAACTACACCCGGCAGTAAGGATTCAGATCGGGAGGTTTTGAGGAGCGTGGAACCACATCTTAATTGCTGTTGTTCCCAGCTACACCATGACCCGGGGTGGTAGCACATATCGTCAAATAGTTAACACTGAAACTGGGGTCAAAACACTATGAAAGAATAAAAAAATATTTATCGTAAATATTCCAGCAAGACACTTTTGAAAATAGACAAATATTACCAGCAATACATTTGACTCGCAACAAAAACCCACTTTACAAAAATAAACCAAACCAATCTCCTGTGTCGTACGCTGGCCTTGATGCATCAGATTTCTTTAAAAATTTCATCTGTATAACAGTTTATTTAGGTTAATATGTTAATCTTCGTACGTGCTGTTAATAAACATCAATAACACAAAACTGAAACCTTAACAATGTATCACTATAACGTTTCCTGTAAAACACGCTAATTGCAGAAACGGTCGTTGTGTAGAATATAGAAACAAATAGAATGAACGAGCGCTCCTTTCATGCTATATTTTATTCTGTCTTTCACTTAGACCGTTTGTCCTGCCAAATCCAAAATATTCCAATCTCCACTAATATTTCTTTCATCCTTTCTGTGCCATGTCCCTTGAAGACGTAAGCGCTCATAGCCCTCTACACCTTCCTGTCCGTTGTAGATTATTAGTTAGTACTTTTTGTTATTTATCCCAAACTTCCCATTAAGTGTGTCACATGTTGCATTACCTGTCCCCCTTTCCCTCTATCCGTCCTGTGAGTATCAGATTTTCCAACCCTTCCTCATTACTTGTCCCAGAAATTTAAAACGAGGATTTAAATTGTGAGTTATCCGTTGCTTAATAGAGTTAACCTAAAATGTCAAAAGGCCACTGTAATGTTCCAGGGACTGAATTCAGTTTGAATCTCCTAGACCGGTTACTAGCCAAGGCCAGGGGCCTCAGTCCGCCATGTTATTTAGTGCATAACAAGAGGAAAATAGAAATGTCATTTATAAGGATATTGGAGCAACATAAACGAAACGGAGTCGTTCGAATTTGAAGTAAGCAATCAGATTCAAATTTCCTCGAAGATAGCCATTCTTTTACCAATGCATTCACTGTTGCACCAGGTTACAATTCTGTTGGTGTTAAAATGTAATTATAAATATTTTATCACACGCCTGTTATTCGCGTTGGTAGTAAATTTAACAACATAATCTGAAGACAGTGTGATGATGGTGAAGTTAGACAAACAATTGAAAAAGACTCCGATAGATGATATCAAATGATAGCGTGATAGAAGGACTAAGCACAAAGTATAAAGAGACATTTGCACGGTTGTCATCCAAAGACAGAACCAATGGTTCGATCTTCAAATTGGCAGCATGAGAATAAATGTGGTACAGAAATCTATCTTATTGATAATTTAGTAACAGACGAAGTAAAGGGAAGGGGACATAAGTCGTAACGGACAAAAGTAGGAGGACATGTAGAAATTAATGGAGAGAGAGGGAGGGTGGTTTTATATACAGTGGATGTGAATAACATGGACAAAATATGGGATCTGATTTCAAGTACTACGATAATGCCACATGTGTCCCTTGTCAATTTGCATTCGTACAATGGCATGATCGCGTTCTTCATGTTCTTTAAATCATTTCCAAAATTCCGGATTATCAGAAAGTTTCTCTGCATGATATCAGCCAAGTCAAAATCTTAACAACGTAAGGTATGCAGATGGCACAGTGTTGATAGCGGATATAAAAACGAAATTAAAAATGATCATACAGAATTTACAGAAACAAAAATACAAAAAAGATTTCGGCAGATATACAAAAAAAAAGGCTTCCAAGTGAAGGATGTGTCTTCTCACTAGATTTATGAAATCTATACTACGAAGTAATTCATAGACTGTTAGAAATCATACAAGAATTCATCACTGCCGGACACAATCTTAAAGAATTAAGGTGCGCAGATGACACAGTGTTGATAGCAGACAAGGAAACGAAATCTTTTCTACAGAATCTACAGAACAAAACATAGAAAATGAGTCCAGCAGATATACAAACCAAAATGAGTTGTAAGAAAAGGATGTTTCTTCTCACTGGATTTATAAAATCTATACTTCAAGGTAATTCTAAGACTGTTAAAAGTCATAAAATGATGCATTATTGTCTGACACAATCTTAACAACTTAAGGTATGGAGAAGACACATAGTTGAAGAGAACGAAAGTACAAAAAGATCCTACATAAGCTATCGAAACAAAAAAAGGAAATGAGTTCAGGAGATATACAAAAAAAATGGGATGGAGGACAAAGAAATATCATCTCACTGGATTAATTAAATCTATACTGCTAGTTTATTCTGTGATTGTTAAAAGTCATACAAGAATTCATTATTGGCGGACACAATTTTAATATCTTTGGGGATGTAGATGACACAGTGTTAATCTCAGACAAGGAATCGAAAATACAAAAGATCCTACAGAATGTACAGAACGAAATATAAAAAAATGAATTCGACAGATTTACAAAATAAAAATGGCGTGTAAGACAAGGATGTGTCTTCTCACTGGATTTATAAAATCTATACTGCAAGGTAATTCAGAGACTATTAAATATGATACAAGCATTAATTATTGGCAGCTTCATTCATAACAACATAAGATATGCAGATGGCATCAACTATTTGAAGAGAGAATGCATAGTCATCAGCAATAGGATGAATCGTAAATTACAAATCGGGGATACTAATATTAATCAGGTTCAAAAATATTAATATCTGGGATGTGTTCTAACAGAGGACGGAATATGTGACACTGAGATCCGAAGGGCCATGATCGCTTACGCTTTGAATGAACAAGGTAGAGTAATATTTGTTTTATCCACCTCCAAACTTCGTTATTTAATATCGGTGAATGGCATGCGGCTTTGGTAGATTTCTCCGAAAGTGGATCTCCTCGCGATGACACTGTTTCTTTTTAACATTTTCGGTCGATTAGAATTGTCGGAGTTGCTTATATAAATACCATTCATCCGGTTGTCCTATGTGTGCACATTCCAGGTGCATTTGTGTTTAAATATTGGAAGAAGTACTGGCGTCCTCTGTGGAGGCAATACATACCTGTTGGCTAAGAGGAGATCTCGCTTAGTCATATGAGTTATCTGACGCTCTGCTATGGCGCTAAGAGCAAAACCTCGTTTCGTATCGAAGCCATCGCAGATCAACTCTTAGCATTAAGGTTCTTTGTTGACATTGAAATCGACGTATTCTGCTTTCACTGGTTCCCAGACTTCATGAATTCAAGCGCCCTACGAGGCTGGCATCCCGCTCCCACCCATACACTGTAGAAACTTTTAAATGTAGCCGTCTCTTCTACTCCAATAGCTTCATACCTAGCACCTCTCGCCTGTGGAGCACCCTTCCCTATTACTGTTTCCCTGAGAGCTATAATCTCCAACTATTCAAATGTAATGTCAATCGACATCTCCAGTTACCTTGATCTATCCACTATCCTTCTCCTCATCCTTTCTTCTATCACTCCTATCTGCTCTCGCTCCAAATCTTCTGCAACCCCCTGCATCCTAGTGGCTTCCCGCCTTGCTTGGGGCGTAAAAAAAATATTGTCATTCTTTTACCAAACTCTCCTTTAGGCAGTTATTTTTTTTTTTTGTTTAATGGCATATTAACTCTTTACGGGTTGAAATTTTATTTGCTAAGGAACTACAGTAATTTTTTTTTTGTTTTTTTTTTTTAACAAAAATCCTTGTTCATAACGCTTTCATTCTAAAAACAGCGTATTTTAAAAGACGTGTAAATGTGATGGAAACACTTTTTATAAAACGGTTTCTTCCAACCCTCAATAGCAGTGCTATGAAATAAACAGGAAACTGTTGAAAATCATTTGAAGGCAATCTAAAATGGAATTTCGATTAATCTTATACAACATGGCTTACAATTACTACCACTTCTGTAAAACATAACTTTCGAACATAGAAACAGAAATATATGCTAGCAACAAACCCTTTGAAAATGTCAAATGAATGAACCGAAAGTGATGGCGAAAATGAACACTATGAACAGTGTCCACAGTCTCGTAGTCCTCACATAAAAACGAAAGATCACTAGAAAAACGGAATGACAATTTTCAGAAAAAAATGCCATAAAAATCTGAATCTAAATCTAGGCTCCCATGATTTACAAGATCCCTTTAGTAACATACACACACACACATGAACACAACATATATATATATATATTTTAGAGTTCCAAAGGTACCCCCAGAATTAACATGAGAAATGAAAAAGTAATTGAAGAGTAAATGAAAAATGATTGGAATCATTTGTCAATTTCATACTTAGAGAAAACATTGCAACGAAAGCCAAAAACTTGGGCTGCAGTCATCACGGCGAAAGGAGAGCAAAATATAATCATTTTTATGATTAAATTTTATCTTTTCTTTTTCTTTTTTTTTTCTTTTTGTCATAATAAAATTTCTAATAAAAAAATCATGTCCCTCTTTTTATTTTAAACACGTATAATAATTTCATTTTTATTTAAAATACAAATAAATTTTCAAAAAATACCATGGATTGCAACAAACTTTTGAACTCTCTCTCTCTCTTTTCTCTCTCTCTCTCTCTCTCTCTCTCTATATATATATATATATATATATATATATATATATATATATATATATATATATATATATATATATATATATGGGTGAGAGAGATTTTGTAAACACCTTCCAAAAATCAAAATTTTCATCACCGTTTTCATGTAAGTATATTTTTATGTCCTATACGAACGGAGTCTATAATTTTTCTCTCTTTGTCTGGTAAATATCGGTTACCCGTGCGCTAATATCTTTTAAAAGTTTTCCCAAATCATCATAATTCCGTGCAAATGTACATGCTGAACTCGAATTAACAATTAAATTATGAAGAAACCCGTTTTGGAGTTATCGAAAAGGAAAAAAATCGGACTTCCTGTTGGTCATTCGTTCCCCACTACTGCCATCATGAATGTCTATTCAATGCGGGATACCTACGCCGGCGTAATAAGAAAATTTGGCCTATTTACTTCTTTTACTGACTTTTCTTGCAGAAAATCACTACGCACGAGTAACAAAGCCGATATTTACCCTTTATCTTTGTTCATAATTTGTTTCTTGATCTATCAGAGAACTTTCAGACGTATATATAATTCAAATTTTTTTATATTGTAATTTTTTTATATTGTAATTATAAAACAAGTGTTCCCAATATTTGTTTCTGATTTTTTTTACGTCCTGACAGGAAAATATCTGT